>APFE030057257.1:121103-160629 GCA_000404065.3 Pinus taeda
TTATTTTTTAGAGTGTATTTTATTAATTATGAATACTTAATATTTACTAATTAGTAAATGTATCTTAAGATTTATTTTTACCAAGGATACTAAAGTAATTGAAAAATGAGCTATATATATATTTAGTTGGCATAGTAATACATCTATAGATATAAGAATTTAGAGTGCATTTTGTTACAAATGAACATTCTTAGAGGACATTTAAAAAATACGAAAAAGTGGAAAACTCTTAATTCTGATCTAATTAAAAAAATAATACAATTGTTTGAAGGTAAAGTATGAATGAAGCAAGATAAAGATTAATAGGTTTAAAACTAATAATATATAAAATCAACATATTCCGAGAAAAAAAAAGAAAAACATGTAAATATAATAAAAAAATGATACCCAAGCTATCTCGTGATAAGTGTTTTTAAAATAAAAAGATGTATGGGGAAGAAGCTAAATAAAATAATTTTAAATAATAAAAAAAAGGATGCCACATGTTAACTTGGTTGTCATAAAATATTTGTTGAGGAGAATTTACTTCTAATTTCTTTGGTTGAAGATTTTGTGTATTATGGGTTGTCATTTCTATGACTTTTTGTTCCAATTTTAACCCAATTAGAAAACTGGCTGAAATTTGAAACTTATATTAACATAAAAAATATTTATTTTCTATCAATTAATTAATTTGAAGGAATTGGTTTCTTTTCTTGATATAAATTATGTGATTCAAGCTGGTTCATCATTTCCTTTAAGGCTGTGTTACAAAATATGATTGGCTGAAATTTGAAACTTATATTAACATAAAAAATATTTATTTTCTATCAATTAATTAATTTGAAGGAATTGGTTTCTTTTCTTGATATAAATTATGTGATTCAAGCTGGTTCATCATTTCCTTTAAGGCTGTGTTACAAAATATGATTGGCTGAAATTTGAAACTTATATTAACATAAAAAATATTTATTTTCTATCAATTAATTAATTTGAAGGAATTGGTTTCTTTTCTTGATATAAATTATGTGATTCAAGCTAGTTCATCATTTCCTTTAAGGATGTGTTACAAAATATGATTAGTTATAGAAGGTTTACTTCTTGATTTTTAGTATTTATCATGTTTGTAGATATTTAGAACTTTTTGTAGAAACTACATGTTTAAGTATGTCTTAGATTTTTCCTTTTCCTAGATATTTCTTTTTAACTTGTTAACTTGGTATTCATTTTTCTTTGAAGAGAAGTTGCCACATACTTATTCTTAAAATAAAATATGCAATTAGCATAAATATGTTTATAGTCAAATAATTATGTAATGTGATGTTTGTACTTTAATACTATTTTATTAAAAAAATATTCCTTAAATATATAATAATAATTAATGTTGTCACCTTATCCACCTCTTAACTGTAAATAATATTCCGAAACATTAGAAATAAAATACATATACAAAATACTATTTTCCATACTTTTGTATTAAAGAAGAGAACTGTTACTTCTAATTATAATGATATGGTAATCACTAATAATAAATTGTCAATAAAAAATATATAAATAAATTGAAAATAAAAAATATATTTTAATATTTCACATTATTAATAATATATTAAGATAAAAATAAAAGAGAAAGAGCCTAAATAATTATAAATCCACTTTATAAAATGGTAAATAAAAAAAGTACAAATACCTAAACATATAAACTAATCAATATTATAAATTATTAATAATCTATCTTGGTAGACATCAATTTCAAAATTGAAATTAAGTTACTTTATTTGACATATAAGGATTAGATCAGAGTTAATAGCTAGGAGATCAAATTAAATTCCAATTCTGAATAATATTTTATAAAAACATTTGAATAACTACAAACAATAAGTAAATAACAATAATTTGTTCCATGGTCTAATAGATGGTGAATGGGGTGATTTGTTAAGGAACTCTTGACTGAGAAAGATGTAGTCCATTGAAAACTTTCCAAAAAAATACATATAATAATAGAAAATTTTAATAATCACATCCCAGTAATAAGAACGTTATTTATATAATATATTTATTATCAATTTTTAAAATGAATGTTATATTTTATATAACTCCTTTATTATTTATGGTATAAAAAAGATAGAGAATCATAATATAAAAAATTGCGTTTGTTTTCCCTCCCCATCAAACCATTCCAATTCTGGGAGGTGAACAGAGAACTTTGATGTAATGATCCTGAAATATAATTTTTTTTAATATTGAAAAAACTATGCATATTAACATATTTTCCTTGTGTAGCATTTTACATTAACTGGTTCGTTAAAATTATCCTCAATTAAATTCACTGATCCTAAGATTATGTATTTATTTATTGAGAAATTTAATATCAAATATATTCTAAATGAATAACTAAGCATTCATATATATTTCCAAGGGGAAACCGAATTTTACATTAGATATATAAAGCAAATATAAGGTTCTTTTAGCTACTAGTTACAACCTAGAAGGACATTTGCTATTGACTGTCAGAAACTACTTTGAAAATTGTTTCTTAAATATATAGTTTTACATATGTACTGCAACAATAATCATATAATAACTTGTATATCTTAGTTAAAAAAGAACATGTTGAGAGATGTTGTTTGACAAAATAAGTCTTAACTAGAGGTAGTGAACATACAATGATTCTTCTTGATGAGAATTTGTTCTTTTGCAAATATCTATGAAGAAGAGTCCTTCCATGTTTGATTCATTAAGACCTACCCATATATAATATTTATAATTTATTGAATATAATTAACTTATAATTGATGATTTTCTCTTAGAATAACATATTACAATCATTTTCTTATACAAGTTTAACATTAATTTTATAAACTTTTAATATCCTTAATTAAATCACAAACCTAAATTTATGTATTTAGTTATTGAAATTTAAATAAGAAAGATTCTAAATGATAATTAGAATATATATATTTGATAAATAAATTGTAAACATCATCTGATTATATCCATTTGTAATTAAAATTAAATAATCTTATTTATATTTAATTATCATTTAGGACATCCTCTATATCTATCTATCTATCTATATATATATATATAATCTACTTGAATTGGTCAAATACAATTGGTGTAGAGTTCCAACAGATGTTAGCATTTGACCCGGATGAATGATCCTTATTAAATTTAATTATGGGAGTAAGACACATTCCTCGGAGGAAAACTTTTGTTGTTGAACTTTAGTTAAAGTGTCTTTGGGAATGTCTTTTCTCAATAATTTCTATACCCATGTTATCCAGTTTAATATTCATAAATTTGATTTTTCGTTCTAAACCAGATTCGTTCTTTCGCAATTTAATTTTTTTTAAATTCAACTGACAGCCACTTTTGTTGATTGCTGTGTGAGCTCTGGAAACCTAGTGCAGCTGATGTAGATAAATCATACACCCCAACCTCCATTTATTGGAATGAAACAAAATATCTCGTTGACATTTTGTCAGTTTGGCAAGGGCTAGTTTGGTAAGTCCGGATGAGATTTAAGAACCTCATTAAAATAAATATTTCACAGATAGATTGGGGATCGATATTCTACGCACGCAGGTTAAACTTCTCTCATTTAATAGCACGCAGTTTTGTTGGCTCTGATAGCGAGTAATCCATGTAGATATCAACAATTAATTAATCATTCTCCTGTTTTGAAGATTTATGTGTGCTGATAAGAATAACCAAATTATGTAGATATTTTTCAGAAGATTAAATTATTCACCTCATTACAGTGCCGACGAGAACATCTCATGGGCGGATTTTCCATTCTCATTACATTTTGCGCAAAATACTTGTTCTCTCCTTACGATTTTACAGTCGTTATGGGTGAATTCGAAATTATTTCCAACTTTTTGTGTCCAAATTCATTTCTCCGTGGCAGCTGAACATAACTCAGTGACCAGCTGTAACCAAAATCGATAGTAAGAATATCAATGTTTTGTCAAGGTTGTGGGGTGGGGACTGTGTTTTCTTTCTTTGGGTTTTGAATCCGTAAGGTATAGCTAATACCAATGATCCACATTTAAAAATAAAATAATATCGAAATTTTCATTTCCCATATTACCAACGGCGAGGAGACAGAAATTCGTTGAACTGTTTTATCAAGAATCCTAAGAAATGTAACATTTTTTAAACCCAGTCGCAGCTCTGACTCAGTGGTCTCTCTCAAGCAATAGTGCCTTAGCCCTAACAAGGTATATTACGCCCTTAATGTTAATGTTAAAAAATTCAAACCTTGTGAATAATTCGGAATCATATACATTTTTTTTCAAAAATTCGTCGTCTTGCGATGCCATAAAGCGACAATAGAACTGACTAACACACCTGCCACTCGTACGTTTTGAATCGCATATTTCCAAGCAATGCATACGTCCCATCTGTATCAAGATCTTCTGCGGGTTGGATAGTCGCTTTACATTGCCAATACCGCCATGGTTATCAGACCCGTCCAATTCAATATTTTTAGTTCTCTCAGCTTGGTTGATTTGAGCGTGAGTCGGCACAAATCCGGCAGTATTAATGATGTGCCCAAACATTTAAGTGAAAAGTCAGGACTTCGAGTCCCAAGAGGATTACTCTTGTTTCACTCGTATAAATGATTTCACAACTTGCCAGACCTACTGCAGCTCTATCAATATATTGCAGTTGTCAAAGTTGTCTCTTTTGTGGAAGTGGATATTTTGGATGATGACAAATAAGTAGTACTGAATATGGTAATATATTTTGGAAAATTAAAATGCAATGAAAAAATCAGAAAGTTCTATGATTGCACAATTTGCCAGACCTGCTGCAGCTGTATGGAATTATCAATATATTGCAGTTGTCAAAGTTTTCTCTTTTGTGGAAGTGGATATTTCACAATTTGCCAGACCTGCTGCAGCTGTATGAAATTATCAATATATTGCTGTTGTCAAAGTTTTCTCTTTTGTGGAAGTGGATATTTTGGATGATGACAAATAAATAGTACTAAATATGGTAATATATTTTGGAAAATAAAAATGCAATGAAAAAATCAGAAAGTTCTATTAATTATGGATAAAGGAAAAAAATGGCTGTAGTTTAAATTTTTTAGATTTTGCCTTTCATATTTTTTTAAAGTATATTATTGAATCAGTTTTATTTTGAATTTAGTATGCATTTTGAAAAGTTTGAATTATGAAACCTATTTATATATTAAAGAGTATATTTTAAATAATAATTAAATATTCTTACTAAAATATAATTGGTTGAAAAAAGAGCAAAACATAAAAGAATTATATTATACTACAAATTATAATATATTTATTTAATATAAAATTATTATAGATAAATAATAAATTAAATAATTGATAGAAAAACAATAAATTTAAATTATCCTCATTTAAAATAAATTTTAATTAGTTTTTTAATTAGTTTTCAATATTTATATTTGAAAATTTCATTGATACTAAAGATTTATGGAGTATTTTAATCTAAATTCTTTATATTAAAATAAATTAAAATAAATTGTAATTAGTTTTTTTAAATTAATTCTTAATATTTAAAAACATGAGTTTATGTTGTTTAATCTATAGAATGTGAGTGTTACATGGGTTTTGGAAGTTGCTAAAACCATTTATGCATTCAAAAATGTATTTTAAACAACAAAAAAATCACATTCTTGCTTGAAGTTGTATGAGGTTGGATTCTTGTGAAAAATGTTATTTTGTCTATAAGTTAGACTATGTTGGTATTTGAACCCGTTACCATTCAGATAAAAAATAAATGCACAAGATTTGGAAACTAAAACACAACAAAAAACACAAATAAATTTGTGGTAAAACCCTGACAATGTGTCAAGGAAACTTCCACATGGCAAGGGATTGGAATTCTTATTACACCAAAGTCAAGAATGTCTCTCCAATGTCACATAAAGTCTCTCAAACAATCAACATTTTATTACAAAGATAATATAAAGACTATGTTACATAACTCCCTATATTTACACAAGGGCCTGAACGGTAAAACCATAATTACATTTTAACTATGATTTTAATTGTTGTCATTCTTAACAATCTCCACCTTGACTACAATTTCCTAATCCCTTGCCCATGCCCATTCATCATATTTTCTGCAAGCCAAGAGAATCCAAATGCCATCGCAACTTCTCTACTAAAACTGGCTTCGTGAACATGTCTGTATAATTCCCCTATGTGTCGACCTTCTTGAGAGCTACTTTGCCGCCATCAATTACATGTCTTACAAAATGGTACCTTACATCAATGTGCTTAGTCTTGTTATGATAATATGGATTTGTAGCCAAAATAACATTATGACTCTCATGTAATAAGTTCACTTTCTTATCCACCCTTCCAAGGTCATCAAGTAGACCTTTCAACCAGATTACCTCTTTACAAGCATCTGAAGCAACTACATACTCCGCTTCAGTAGTGGAGAAAGCAACTGTTGCTTGAAGCTTTGAAGCTTTGACATCCAACTAATTTCTCCACCTACAAAAGTAAAGACATATCTTGTAGTAGATCTCCTCTTGTCCAAATCACCTACATAATCAACATCCACATATCCGCAGACTGAATCTCCATAACCATTAAGGATGATACAATGGTCACTTGTT
Organism: Pinus taeda; assembly: GCA_000404065.3. Lineage (NCBI taxonomy): Eukaryota > Viridiplantae > Streptophyta > Pinopsida > Pinales > Pinaceae > Pinus > Pinus taeda. Next base: position 127,705 of record APFE030057257.1, read on the forward strand.
CCTCTCAAATACCAAAGCACCCATTTCACTGCTCGCCAACTTTCTTCTCCTGGATTTGTCATGAACCTATTGACAACTACAACTGCATGTGAAATGTCAGGTATTGTAGATAGAATCACATACATTAAGTTTCCTACTGCATCTGCATATGGTACATGAGACATTTACTTCTTTTATTCATTAGTTATAGGAATCAAACCCGAAGAAAGGTTCAAATGGTAAACTAAAGGAACAGTAACAAGTTTCACATTGTCCATACAGAACTTTGCAAGTATTTTCTCCACATATTTCTGTTGTCATAACCATAGCTTTCCATTCTTTTTGTCTTTTTATATTTCCATGCCCAAGATATGTTTTGCAACTCCAATATCATTCATATCAAATGTCATAGAAAGCTGAGCCTTTAACCTGTTGATTTATTCGATGTTTTTGCTTGCAATAAGCATATTGTCAACATACAATACCAAGATAATGAATATGCCATTGAAACTCTTAAAGTGCACACAATGATCAAACTCACTTCTAGTAAAGTTGTGGTTTTCCATGAAGGAGTCAAACTTCTTGTACCATTGTCTCGAAGACTACCTCAAGCCATACAATGATTTCCTGAGCTTGCAAAGTAATCTTCTATTGCAACCTTGTATAAAACCTTCTGGTTGTTCCATATAAATCTCTTCATCCAAATCTCCATGAAGAAAAATTGTTTTAACATCTAATTGTTCTAGCTCAAGATCAAGTAATGCAGTTAGTGCTAACACTTAATGAATGGAAACAAGTTTTACAACTCGTGAAAAATTCTGATGAAAGTTAATAACTTCTACCTAAGAATACCCTTTTTCTACCAACCTCGCCTTATATCTTTCAATACTTCCATCAACATTTCACTTCAATTTGAAGACTTGTTTGCATCTGATAACACTTCTCCCTTTAGGAAGTTCTATAAGATCCCAGGTTTTGTTCTTCACTAAGGAATCCATTTCCTCGTCCATAGCCTTATACCATTTTTCACTATCTGCATCATCCATTGCTTCCTGATAACAAGAAGGCTCCCTATCTTCAGTAATCAATGCAATAGAGGAAGAAAAATCTTCATACCTTTTGGGTGTTTTTCTTCCCTTGTAGACCTTCGTAGAGTGACTAGTTTCTTAAATGATTCCTTAGTTTCCTTTACATCTTCTTCACCTTTTTCTTCATAAGTCTCTTTTTCCTTCTGACTTTTCAGAAAAGGTTCAGTCTCCAACTGAATTTGCTAATTTGGCAATACCTATTCCTGTTCAACTTTTCCAATATCGAATTTTAGAAGAGAAGATTCATCAAATGTTACATCTCTACTAATGACTATCTTATGTGAAGAAGGATCCCACAACTTGTATCCTTTAACAACATCATCATATCCAACAAAGACATAACATTTTCATTTTAAATCTAACTTAGAAAGTTGATTCTTTGTAATAAGAGCATAGGCATCACAACCAAAAAATCTTAAATGTGAATAATCATAAGGCTGACCCGACCAAAATTCTTCAGGAATTTTACAATTAATAACAAATTAAGGTGAATTGTTTACCAAATAACAAGAAATAGATATTGCTTCTACCCACAAATCCTTATCTAGGTTAGCATTGTTGATCATGCTTATGGTTCTCTCCACAAGAGTCTGATTCATATGTTCAACAACAACATTTTGCTGAGTGTAGGAAGCAGTTTTATGTCTAACGATTCCTTCATCCTTACAATATTGTTCAAATTATAAGGAAGTAAATTCACCGCCATTGGGAGTTCTTAAACATTTAATTGATTTGTCTATTTTCTTTTCAACCATAGCTTTAAACTGTTTAAAGACATTAAATACATCAACTTTCCTTTTTAGCATATAGACCCAAATTTTCTTGGAGTAATCATCAATAAATGTTACAAAGTAAAATGCACCTCCATAATGAGTAGAATGAGTATAGTCTAAAATTCCTCTACTATTATGACTTTCGGTTTTAAAATTTTGTTTACATTGTTTTCCATATACACAATGTTTGCAAAAATCCAAACTCAATGATTTCAAATTAGGAAGTAATTTGTGATTCATCAGTATCTGAAGGGCCTTCTCACTCACGTGACCCAATCATTGATGTCATAGCTGAGTATCTTTTTCTTCTTTCTCATATATAGTCACTATCTCACTGACCTAAGTACTTCCTTTCAATTTGTAAACGTTTATGATCTTCTCCGCCTTCATTACAACTAGAGTGCTCTTTGAAACTTTCAGCACTCCATTTTGACTTGTAAACTTGTAACCTTCCAAGTCCAATACTCCCAAAGGAAAAAAATTCTTTCTCAACTTGGGTACATGTCTAACATCAGTCAATGTTGTAATTGTATCATAATACTTTTTAATTCTAACATTTCCCAACCCAATAGTTTGACAAGATATATTATTACCCATAAACACAGAACTACCATTCACAACTTGATATGAAGAGAACCAATTTTTGTGCCGACTCATGTGATGAGAAGCACCAAATTCTAACAACCAATTTTCATAATGCTGAGAAACGTTGCAAACAGGAATAGCTTCATCTACCATAACTAATTCAACAGATAAAAATTCATCAATCATACCTAACTCAACTTGATTTGCTTCCTTCTTTGGGTTTTCAATGGACTCCTTTCTTGTCCAACAATATTTCTTGAGATGTCATATTTTGTTGCAATTTCAACATTTGACTTTACATCTTTTGGCTTTCGATTTTGATCTAGACGAATTTCTTGTTTTCTCCCCTTTCCTTGGATTGATCTCTGGCTACCATGGCTGCTAGCGTAGAAGTTTCAATGCTAGACTTCCTTCGTACTTCTTCAGATAACAAAGCTCTCACAACATAATCAAATTCTAAAAAATTGGTTGTGTTCAAATTGATAAAAGTCACAAAGTGATCCCAAGACTCGGGGAAGGAACATAATAAGGTAATGGCTTTATCTCCTTCTTCAAATTTAGCATCCATATCTAACAACAACAAAATAAGTGTATTAAATACATTTAAGTATTTTGTAGCTTTAGTAAACTCCTTAAGCCAGAGGCTATACAACTTCCTCTTCAAATAGACTCTGTTAGTTAAAGATTTGGTCAGATACAGAGTTTCCAAAATTTCCCACAAACTTGATGTTGAGGTTTCTTCAACAATGTTGAAGATAACTTCATCCGCAAGGCACAACGTGATGATACTGAAAGCTCGAGCGTCCTCCCAATCAAAATCTGTCATACCAACAAGTTTCTTTCTAATCCAATCTAAAGAATTGTAAAATCCTTATTGCACCAGCAAATCCTGTACCTTCAATTTCTACAAAGAAAAAATGTTCTTACTGGTGAACTTCTCCACCTCAAATTTAGCATTTGTCATTTTGGTCATTTCTTCCTACATGAGCTCTTTCTTAAAAAAAAATTATGCTACTAGGGTTTCCTTCTTTCACTAGGGGTTTTCTATAATAAATTTCATGCTAGGGTTTCACCTTCTCCTTTCAACTAGGGTTTCTTTTGTTTCTTGATTTAAAAAATATATATTTTCCCTTCCTTTTTATAGAAAATCAAAACCCATAACCTTTTTCTTTTTGAAACCCTACTTTAATTCTTCAAAGAACAATCTTCATAAACTCTAGAATTTTTTTTAAAAAAATTCTACAGAGAATTCTTTCTTGAGGAGAAAAAAAATATTCTTTAATTTTTTGTTGCAAGTGTTCTGAAAAAAATACATGGGTTAATCACTGAGTTCCAAGACTGCTTCAAATTTCTCACTCCCCAATGAAAGCTTCTCTCTGTGGTGGATTTCGTTGGCATAGACCCCTCTTTACAGCAGTAAATCCACTCCCTTTTGCACGATTTAGTGGGCCCAGACCCTTTATGGTGACAAGTTAAAAAAAAAATGTAACCTTCGCAACTTTCACTGTTCTTCCGACAACAGTTCTGCGCGCTCATTTCATTTGGCCAACGAAACATAGACTTCTTTGTGATCATAGAGGCTTCAAACAAGGTCGATGACAGAATTCAACAAGTTGTAGTTTACTCTAGACTCAGACTCTCTTCAAGAACAATCAACAAGAAAACGAGCTCTTTGATCCGCTGATTGACTACTTCCGGCTGCTTAATACTTCCCAAAATGGTGACTTCTTAACTCTTTGACCGACGACTCTTTGCTTCAGGTGGCTTAATTGCACTTTGTTCCTCTTTACACACACGATGGTGCGACCTTTTTAGTGGTAGAGACAAGCATTCACAATACTCCTTCTTTATCCTACGATGACATCAACAATTTTTGTAGGGGCTATAAGAACACAAACTTTACTTCACATCCCTCATAACTTAGCTTTGATACTACTTATTGGTATTTGAGCCCGTTAACATTCAAATAAGAAAGAAATGCACAGGAATTGGAAACTGAAACACATTAAAAAATAAAAAGAAATTTACGTGGTAAAACCATAACAGTGTGTCAAAGCAGGGGATTGAAATTCTTATTACACCAAAGTGAAGAATGACTCTCCAAGGTTACATCAAGCCTCTCAGTAAAACCATAATTACATTTTAACAATGATTTTAATTGCTGTCATTCTTAACACACTATGCCTTAAGGTATATGAATAACTAATTTACATTATTTTAATTTTATATTTTAAAATACATAAAAAACCATAATTACATTTTAACAATGATTTTAATTGTTGTCATTCTTAACATGTATACATTATTTTAATTTTATGTTTTTACATACATAAAAATTCATATTGATTTTATCTACACTATGTTTTGGAAGGTTTTTTATATATTTTCCCGTTTAAATTGGTTAGAATTTAGTATGAATTTCTTAGAATCATAAGTTTTAGTTGTAAACTCTCCACAATCAAAAGTCTATAAAGTAGTTTTTCAAGGTACTAAATCTATATATATAATAAGTAGTCATTTTAAATATCAAAAATAAATACTTGGAAAAAAAATGGTTTCCAACTAAAATTCCAAAACAACATAATTATAATAAATTTACATTTGCAATACAAGAATTTAATATATATTCTATGTATTTGAAAACTTAAATCCTATATACTACTCAATTTCAAATGCCTTAAATTGAATTATATATATATATATTTAATACAAAACTTATTAGTGAGTATTGTGAACTCGAGTATCGTTTTCCCTGCATCCAAAAGAAAAATCGAGTTCACCGAAGTGAAGAGTTTTAACTCGATGACAAATCATTTAAGAAACTCCCGGCCAATTGAAAATCTGAGAGGTACAGTCCCACCAGCCTACCAGTAGGTCGAGTTCGAGGAATGAATGTAGATGAGTCAGATTTGATACCAGCAAAGTTTGACTGGACTGAGTCAGATTTGATGAACGAACGGGTCTCATGTCTGCCATGACGAGACCATACATATATAGACACCTACTGACTAACTGACGCTACACAGGACTGCGACTACGATTGATGCTTTATTGCGTTCGACTAATGTGGCAAACTGTAAACCAGATACTTTGCCATCTTTGAATTTGTTCTACGATGCCAAAAGTCAAGAACAGCGTTTTTTCCTCCATTTTGAACCTTTGTACCATCGGCTGCAACCACCCAAAAGTTCAATCTGGAATAGAACAGACACGAGCGCATGATAAAAACCAACTGACACTTCTATTTGGAAGAGATTAGGAAGGGACAATAGGGTGTAGGGTAGGTTAGGGTTAGGGTTTGGGTAGGTTCGACCTGACAAATGCAGCGCAGCAGACTGCATGGTCACTTTTCAAAAGTCCGTTGAGCATGCAAATCGAAGATCCCATCCTAGGCGTTTGTGTAACCTCGGGTACTCGGATCAACATGATCGATCAGAACGGTTAGGAAAGGAACTGAAACGTGCAGACGCAGATTCAACCGATGGAACCTTTCACATATTATACTGACGATACATGCGACTATCTATCAATCCCTCCAAAGGGACTGGACGCTGGCCAAAGATCTTTGAAGAAGGTATCTTTGACACCTAAATGAGCAGTGGAAAATATAAATTTCCAACCAATTATAGTTGCCTTGAGGTATTGATGGATCTCCAATTAAAATTCTTTTTCTTTTGTGTTTTAGTTAAAAACCAATTTTGAATGCTTAGCTCATTTATTCATAATAATTTAATTTTAAGGTTACTATCATATATCTGTATGAGATGTTTTATATACATATCTATGAATGTATATCTATATATGTACAAAAATGTATATTCTTTTATAAGTACATTATAAAAATGATAGTCATAATAACTTGATTTTAAGAAAAAATGAACATCGCTAAGATTAGAACTAACTCTCATGAACTTTGGAGCGAAACCAAGAGGTAATCTACTCCCAAGGCTTCATGGGATGATAGAATTTGTCAACTTTGCGATACTAAGAAAGTGGAGGATGAACAACACTTTCTTTTAGATTGTTCGACCCTTACTCAAATTCGCTCTCATTTCTTTAAAATTTGTCACACTTCCAATCTTCTTGACCTACTTAGTCAACCAAACTATAGTGATTTTGGTGTGCTTCTTTCCCTTCTTTTTGAGCATAGAAATAAGATTCTAAAATATTACAATCAGATTGTCCTTCTTAAGGTCCGATAGACCACATTGGTCTTAATGGATGTTAATCATCATCATCAAATTGATGCAAGCTTTTTTATTTTTGGAACAACAAGCCCTCTTCACAAAGATATTTGACTTCATATTGCTTAGCTATGGATATATGCAACTTATGATCTCTAAAGAGGAATACATGTTGACATACAGACTTATTGTGGAACTGGTTTGTCCTTTAACATTTATAAGAAAAAAATTGGTTTGTTGTTAAACACTTATAAGAAAAATGTTCTAATAATTTAGAAGATAGCTTACTGGAACATTAGAAGGAAATTTAATTCATACAAGTATCATTGAATTAACCTTTTTCATAAGCCTATTTTGCTATCAAGAATAATGATTTTGATCTTAATAACAAGTTACTTGGGAAATAAAAGTAATTTCTTTTTGAAACACTAGTTCCTCTTATATAGATGTTTAGTTTGAGCTACATTATTTCAAATAAACTTAGAAGAAAATAGAGCAAATCTAAAAACATTTTATAACTTATGATTTTAAAAATAACATAAATAAACCTACTCAAAAGCTAGGCCTTCACCCATTAAAAATATGAATATGATTATGTATCTAATTTACAAAAACAATATAATTAGCATTCACTTTACATTTTTTAATTTTTTTTTTTTTTTTTTAATTATTATGAGTTAGATTAAAAAATTCACATACAAATTTAAACCATTTCATTTTTTTTCTCAAAGAAAATATCCCCTCCACATCCATATTAGACTTTCAAATGCTATTAAAAAATATAATATTACATTTCCAATCTTGCCAAATTTATTTTCCTTTCTTCTTTTCTATATTTTTTAAAATATTACACTGCTTAAATGTATGTGATTATACCAAGAATATTATTCTAAAACACAAATTATGAATAATGTTTAAAAAATTAATTTTATTTGATAAGTTAGTAAGCAAAATTGTTTTGTATAAAATATTCAAATATTTGTATTTTATTATGTAAAATATTATCTTTTTTATCCTCTAAAATATTCTTGGTTAAGTATTGAATAACCTAGCATCACATATCTCTCGTCATTGGTTTTTTATTGCAAAACACACACACACACACACACACACACACTTTATATTTGAAATGATGAAAAATTTAACTTAAATAACTTATTTTATTTATCTAGTAAAAATAGTGCTAAAAATAATTTATTACCTTTTTCTCTATATTTTTTTATTTAAAATTATTTATCCAAAAATCCACTTTTATAATTTCCTATTTTCTGCTCCATTCATTTGTCAAGATACTAAGTCTTAAATAGTCAAAATGCATCTTTAGTATACTAAGTCTTAAATAATCAAAATGCATCTTTAGTATACTAAGTCTTAAATAGTCAAAATGCATCTTTAGTATTCATATCCTCTATTTTGATTAAATATGTCATAAAATAGTAAAGAAATCTTTTTAATAATCCTAAAATGGTAAAGGAATATTTTTTTTAAAAATAACATATATATTTTGTTAAAAAATTTGTACCTTTAATTTTAATTATTTTAAAAAAACATCCTTATTTTTTCTCAATTTTTTTCCAATATATATATTTTAGGTTACATAAATCCAAGAATAACAATTCTATATAAGATTTGAAATGTTATTACTCATTTATTAAACATAGATATATTGAAAATCATTATTAAAAAAACATAAAATTTCCATTTTCTTATAAGTTTTCATAATTTTCAATTCCACTATTGTATTGAGATACATTTATTCACATAGAATGAAGAAATGTTATGTTTTTTATCATATGTATTTCCATACAAGAGTGTTTATTACCATTGGATGTGATAAGTATATCATGTGCATATTATGACTTTATCTGATTTATTATTGTTATGTTTGATTTAGAGTATTACAACATTTTCGTAAAAGTGATATTGTCTTTCTATTTTATTTTTATTTTTTCACCAACATGCCAATATCATATGCAATATACAATAACCAGCAATATAAAATCATGCTATATATATTATGTGATGCTTATTTTTCCTCGTCTTTCTCTGTCCTTCCTCTACACTTTCTTGATTCATATATTAATATGGAACATAATGTTAGTAGGAGGTGACATCCTTGTAGCATTACAATATCACTAATAATTTTATCTTTTGTGAGTACACTTTTTATCATTTATGGATAGCTTATTTTTCCATAACTACTTCATATAAATATAAAGTTGCTAATATTTTCCAAACTAAAATTCTTAATTTCCCTTTTCTTTTCAAAATTTTAGTTGAAAACATAAAAAACTTTAGCAAAATTTATAAAGCACATAGAGCTATCATTACCTCCATCTCAGGTTTATTATACAATATTTATAATTTTTTACCAAATGATCAAATATTGAATGTTTGCCTAGAAAACTTATTCAAGAAGAACTCTCAACATTGTTTTCTTCTAGCCACTTACTTATCTTTCTTTATTAATGAGAAAATATAATATGATAAAAATGTTGTGACATTTAATGGTTTTGTAGTTTCTCACATAATTTATAATTTTAATTTTTGAAATACGTATAATCTTGGATTTAAGAGATCTGTGGTTTGTATCTTTTGAATCAGTTTCCGGAGAACCCACAATATAAACATTTTTGTGCCAACGTTTCAAATCCCAACTGGGATCCATCATCAGGACTTATGAATGATGATAAAGAAGAGCTGCTTAGAAGGAGATAAATAATAATGGGGATAAAAATTTTTAGGATGAGAAGACTTTCGGCTTGAATGCTTTAATTTTAATTATTTTAATTAATTATTCATTCAATTTATTTATTAATTTTATTGCTGAGCTTTTTTATATATTAATTAATTTTTATTTTGAGTGAAATTAATATTTTTATTTATTTATTTGTTTATTTATGATTTTGGGAATTGTTTATTTATAAATAAACAAATCTTCGTCTATGATGCTACTCCTCCCTTGCGACAATTGAAGCGCTTTCCAAGCAGATATGGTGTTTTGTTTTTGCGGAGTGCTCTGCCAAGGCTGAAGTACGAGACCTTTCATGCTATACCTAGGATGTGTTGGCGCTCCTGATTTCCCTGATCAAGGGAAGCCAACTTCCGCTAATCTCCAAGCCATTGTCTCTGTTCAAATTATGAGGATGTTTGATAATTTCGATGGCTTCTCTGATCTTTCATCTATGATGTTGCTCCTCCCTTGCGACAATTGAGGCGCTTTCCAAGCAGATATGGTGTTTTGTTTTTGCGGAGTGCTCTGCCAAGGCTGAAGTACGAGACCTTTAATTTAATATTTATATTAATATTAATTAATTTAATATTAATATTAATTAGTTAATTAATTTAATATATTATTAATTAATTAATTTAATATACTAATATTTATTAATTTTATTTAGTTTAATTTAATATATTAATACTAATTAATTTAATAATTTAATATTAATTTAATTAATTTAATATATTAATATTAATTAATATCAATTAATTAATTTAATATACTAATGTTAATTAATTTAAATTAGTATATATATATTAATTAATATTAATAATAATAATAGTATTAATATTAATTTAATACTAAAATTAATTAATATATTACCATTAATATAAAATTTAAATCAAATCAATAAAAAATTTTAAAACAATCCCTAATTTATTTATAAATAAACAATTCCCAAAATCATAAATAAACAAATAAATAAATAAAAATATTAATTTCACTCAAAATAAAAATTAATTAATATATAAAAAAGCTCAGCAATAAAATTAATAAATAAATTGAATGAATAATTAATGAAATTAATTAAAATTAAAGCATTCAAGCCGACAGTCTTCTCATCCTAAAATTTTTTATCCTCATTATTATTTATCTCCTTCTAAGCAGCTCTTCTTTATCATCATTCATAAATCCTGATGATGGATCCGAGTTGGGATTTGAAACGTTGGCACAAAAATGTTCATACTGTGGGTTCTCCGGAAACTGATTCAAAACGTATAATCTTGCTAACCTACTAGTTTATAGAGAACTTGTCCTATAATGATGGATTGAACATATTCTTGGAAAGCTATCAAATTGTTAACATAAGTGTATTTCCATTGTAATATGCTTAATGTTAATCTTTAAATGATATCATGAAGTTCCTTACTTTTCTTTTATAAAAATGAACATATTGAATTATTTTACCTCGTTTTATTTTCATATTTACAATTATTTCTCATAAAATATGTGTACAGACACTAGTACAAAACCCTTATTTTTCTACCATTTTTAAAATTTTCCATGTTTTATTATGCTCTCGAGACATTGAAAATGATGTTATAGATAGGCATAATTTTTGCATCTTTCTTTTATCCCTTTCTTGCATCTAAATTATGTCCATAGTTTGCTTTATTATGTGTCATTTTTGTCATTTTATGCCCTTGTTAGAATTCATGTAAATCCATTTATGCCCTTGTCATATCTTCATTCTATCCTTCTTGTGTCTTCCTTACATCACTATTTCATCTTGGCGAGCATCTTGGTAGTTTTCTTATTGCATCATTGTTACATCCTTTTTCTTTCCTTGGTAGAATCCTTTCTATGTACTTCCTCTATCCTTGTTTATGTGTTAACAATGTGCTCGTTCTATCCTTTCGTACATCGTAGTAATGTACTATTGGTATTTGAATGGTTTCCACTTACTTCTTGTTAAATATCTTCTCTTAGGTCATTAACTGTATCTTGATTGCACCATTTTTAATCATTTTTTGTTCCCATTTTTGGGTCCTTATTCCAATAGTTTTGGGTTATGACCTATTATGCATTTCATCCCATTAATTATGACTCATGTTACATTCATGTTGGCGATATTGTCTTTATATGGAATTATTTTCCAAAAAAAAGAATCTTTATATTCATCATAGTGAATATACATATTCCATTCAATTAAAGACATAATTCCCATTATCAAACTAAGAAATATATTTAGAGTACCTATGAAAATTACCCCTAGAAACCAAAGTTGAAGTATCTTCACGGATCATTTGCATGATAAGATTCCTTTCCTATAAAGTCAAGATATGTGACTTCCACCTCAAAAACATATAAGCCGCAAAAATCATCATTATGCTTATAAGGGTTTTGATGAAAAAGTTCGTAGGTGAAATTCCATGGCCTTTGATTCTTGGCTAACCATGAGACGATATAAATTGAAAGATCGAGGGAAAATATCTAAAGCATCCTTGGAGATCTTGCTAAGATTTTTTTTCAATTCTCTCTACACATGGGTGAAAGAGATCCATTTGAAGAGTTGGATTGTGCTTTTGATGTCTTACAAAAGTTGATTTTGTGTTGCCACTTCAAAAACTACTTTGTTGCATGCCCAATCTATGACCAACTTGGAATCTCCCATAACCTAAATCTTGTTTTCCCCTTATTGAATCAAAAACATCAAAAGAGTACAATGAGCAACAAACTCTATTTGTTTGTTACATCCTCTCCTTGGAGCACATTTAACATAAAATTAATTCCATTAGTTTAAGAATAAAACAACACCCACACTAAATATAGGAAGGATTCCTTAGCTATCCCCATCCAAAAACCTCCAAGGAGTGTTATGATTAATGGAGGGCATGATATGATTCCTCTTTTTCTTACTTTTGGGAACCACCTTGAATTCTTGGTTGGTTTTTCAATTAGCCCCATATTGACTTCTGTTGGAATGGACTTGTTTAGGAAGGTCTTCATGTCTTGAGATTACCACAAGAAGAAATTCTATATTCAAGGAGTCCAAAAATATTTAAAAGCTGAGTTCTATAACTAGCCATACTTACATTATCCTAGATTTTGGTTATTCTAGCTTGTGGTTGGGTGAAAAGCTTGCATGACTAGTACCTAGACCTAAGATACATAATAACAAGAGAAAAAAATGTGGGATAGATTCAACATTAGATTTTCATAAAATATACCTATTAAGGTCATACCATCCTATTTTTAGACCATTTTCCTAGGTTAAGAGTTTTTTATTTGGGTCTAGCTATAGTGTCAGTTTACAATTGAGAGGCTCATGATGTTTTAAAATATACTTCCACTGGCATTTGCACTCTCCTATGAAAATAGTATTTTCCATTGAATCATAACCATATATGGACTTATTTTAGCTTGGAACATATAGTAATTTAATTTATCCATCAGAGTTACTTATTACTCTTATAAGACACTCATTATCTATGTGAAATAAGGGTGTCTGTATTGAATGATGAGGAAGGTAATCATACTAACTTCTAATATATAATATGAAATTTAGTGAAATAAATATATGAAAATAAATAAACTAAGAATTCTAATTTCATTCCCAATGTTTGGATACTACATGTATTCAACATATATGGACATCATGCACATACACAATTATCCAAGTTTGCAATTAGGCTTTAGTAATAATTAACAATCACTTGCAAAGGAAAAGTAAACTTATTCATAATCACTCTATCACACAAACTATGTAAGAGTTTGAATGTAAATAAAATTAACATAACTGAATGGATCATTAAACTTGAAGAAGAATAAGCAATTATGAGGTAGTGAAAATTGCAAGCCTACAATACAATAGTAATCACATACCTACAACATAATAAGAAGCATAGAAATGTAAATTATAACCTTAGAAATAATTGGTAGTGTGGTACCTCTAGAGTGGGCCCTTGCTTCAAGTGCTAGTTCCCCACAAACTATCGAAACATGAAAGTACAATCTTCAAAGTTTCTTTAGCATAATGCATTCTTCTTTTTTTAAAGGGAAAATAGTCCTAAAATTCTATATCTCTATCATGAAATCTCCATATCCATAAAAGAAAATCATATTACATTATACAAGTTTGTCTCGTGGCCAATTTAGAAAATTAATAACATATAGGAAATTAATAAAAAATGTAATAAACATGGTCCTTTGTGCCAAATCTCATTGGTTGAGATGAAGAACTCGATCCATCTCTCATTTTCATCATATAGGTGAGTTATGGCTCTATTTAATCATGGAACCAGTTAGATAACATGCACATACTATTAATTTATTTTAAGTCTATGAACAACAAATAAAAATGAAGATTCTCCTCACATGCACCTTGACCAACACCTAGATCTCTTGCTGAATGGACATCAATATATTAGCAATCACTATACAAAGGAAAATGAAACTTATTCATAATCGCTCTATCACATAGACTATGTAAAAGTATGACTATAAATAAAATCAGCACAACTCGATTGATCATTGAACTTGAAGTGGAATAAACAATTATGAGGTAGTGAAAATTGCAAACCTACTACACAATAGTAATCTTAGACCTACAAAACAATAAAAAACATAGGAGTGTAAATTATGAGCTTAGGAATATCTGGAAATGTGGTACCTCTAGAGTAAGCGTTTTCTCTAAGTTCCAATTGTCTCATAAACTCTCAAAACACAATGTTATAGTCTTCAAAGGTGTTTTAACATAATAACTTCTTCTTTTTTAAAAGGAAGAAACTTTTACAATGTTATATCTCTATCATTATATCTCCATCCCCATAAAAAAAACTTGCACTACATTATATAATTTTGGATCATGTCAAATTTTGAAAAAAGAATAACAAATATGCAACTACTAACAAATGCAATAAGCATGTTCCTATGTGTCAAATTTAGTTAATTGAGATGAATAACTTGAACCATGACTCATTTTTTTCATATGGGTGAGTTCTTGCTATATGTAACAATGACACTAGTTATATAACATGCTTATACTATTCTCATATTTCAAGGATGTGAGATCAACAAATAGAAATCAATGTTTTCCTTCCTTGTGCCTCAACTAACACATAAATATCCCATTGAATAGGTATGTCGTTGTTACATTTTTAGAGTGGATGTAACGATACTCCATAAATCACTTGAAATGTAATGATAGATCAAAGATACATTAGGGTTGCATATTATTCAAAACATCTAACCAAAAATGTCTTCCCTTCAACCATATCAATGGTAGAACTTATTTAATATTTTATAGATGACCTACACTCACAACACATTTTTAGTACAAGTCTAAAAATTGGACAACAACAAATTAAACACTTTTGATCATTATTATAGAGAATAAATAACCAAAATATAATCCAAAATACTTATGTGCCAATTTATTAATAAGGTGGCTAATTTTATAACAAGTAGATGGTTTACTAGAGTAAAGAACGAAGGTTATCCTTAGCTAAATGATACAATATAAGAAGCTTGATATTTGAAATCTAGTATAATGTGGCTTTTGTGTTGTCTACACAATTTTTAATGGTATAGTTTTTGCCTTTCAATTTAATATTTGTTTTCATTCTGTGCTTCACAATTTTTTTTTATCTTGAATTTATATTATATTAGGTAATAATAATTTAAACATATTACTACCAATGCCAATTACATAAGATAAAAAACAAAATTATGAATAATTATACAATAACTTTACATATAATAGCTATGTCTTTTGATGTAACAAATGGTATACCGCAACCCTAGTAAAATGTGAACTTCAATACAAAAGTAAAAGTAAGCATCTACTTTTCTTAAAGAATCTAATAAAACTTTGAAAAAAAAATTATCATTATCATAAAAAAAAATTTGATAAAAAACAAAAAACTTAACTTATAAAATTTGATAAAAAACAAAAAACTTAAAACAAAAAACTTAACTTATTGCCAACATCAAAACCAAAGATATTTTTCTTATACAAATTGCTAAAAAAACAACTAAAAAAATTAAAATTATTGAATCAATTTTCTTGTGGTAACCATACACAAGTACACAATGCTTATTAGAAAGATTGAAATTTCATATTTAAGATAAAATTAGCTACAATCTATCTTTACTACTACTATACACAATCTTTATTCTGAAACATTGAATTTTCATATTTGAGATAACGAATTACAATCTACATTTACTACCACTAATCATATATCCTCTACCATATTTTCATAGATATTCGTTATAGCATAATTAAATTAATTTAAGGTTTGTTAAACCCCATAGTCATTCCATTATACGTTAATAAAATAAAACCTTAATTAATATTACCAAGATAAATAACCATCAAACAACCACTAATTAGTATCGTAAATTACAAATATTCTTCTAATGGTTTTTTTCCCTCGATGGTTGTGCTTTACTAACTTAGATTTACTTCCGTTATGGTTGTGTTTTACGAACTTAGATTTTGAGTAATATGGAGGGATATATAATATATATATATATATATATAATATATAAAATGCCAAAGGAAAAGGGGTGAATGATACCTCAATAATGTATCATTTCTCTCATCATTGTTTTGTCTTTTAACTGCCAGTTAATGATATATTGTCTTGGTTAGCCTTGACCATGTTTACATTCAAATGTTAACAAATTTCACGATGTTATTATATGTATAAATACTTTGCTGTTGACATTTTTGAATTTTTTTAAATTTTTATTATATTGAATTGTAATTTTTAAAGATTTTTAAAATAAAAATAAGCTATTATTAGAGAAATTCATATATAAAAAATGGCTTAAGTTTAATAAAAAATATAAATATAACAATTTTCTAATATATTTACTTTGCTCTAGTCACAAATTATTAGCGAAGATTAATAAAAATAAATAAAATATATTTTTATTTTTTACGTTTATTCAAAAATTGGTTTGACATATGACACTTATTAAATAATTGTTATATAATAATATTCAAATTTAATGTTATATTATATTATATTTAATTATGTTATATATAATTTAACTAACTATTTTTGTGGTTTTTAACCTACAAGGCCACAATTTAACCTAGAAAGAATTTGCTCATAGAATCCAATAGTTCCCTTTTGAAAACAATTTAACATTTAAAACTATTTATTTTAAACTATATATTTTAATAATTTTGGCTAGAATTGGTAATTGTCCCGTTGGAATACATTTTTTTAACTAATTAATTTTTTATATTTAAATATTTTATATTTATTGTTTGAGAGAATAATTTCGGCAAAATCACATAACAAATCATTTGTCGACGCGTTTCGAACCAACCAGTGTGGTATCGTACTCGCGTTGCATGGGGAAAAATCCCACTGGCTACCACTATAACCTCTAGCAGGAACCGCCCAGCCCGCAAGAACGACCCTCGAGTAAGATGAGATTTGAACTTGTGACTTCCACAGTAGCATAGACGACTTAACAGATCATTTGCTAGTCACAAGACCAAACCTCTGCGGGCAACTATCTATACATATTTTACTTTTAACTATATTTTTTGTATTTTTGGGGGGCATGGTTATTAATGTCAAATAGGTCCGCATTTTTAATTTATATTTTTTATTAATATCAAAATTTACATTGCAATAATAACTTTTTAGATATTTTGATTCATATGAGTAAGTTAGGTAAATAACGTTAATAAAATATTACACGAATGCCCAAATTAATAATAAAATATTTCACTCATACCCAAATTAATAATAAAATATTTCATAGATACCTAAATTAAACAATTTAAAATTATTTCAAACATGTATCTTTTTAAATTTAAAAGATTTTAATTGGTTTACATATTATGACATGAAAATTATGTGAAAAAATTATGGACACTTTTAAGCTGAAATTTCTTCTAATCCAAATTAAAAATTATGGTTGATTTTCAAAAGCCAGAAAACTATGAAAATTAATAAAGGAAAACACGGATTCAAATTTTATCTAATATGTTTCTTCTTTTGACACATTTGTTAATAAAATAACATCCCCAATTTTATAAAATATATTCAACAAATAATTCTTATTTGTTGTTGGTATGTCTTTCTTGTGTTTATGGTAATGTGGGGAAATTTTCTCAATGCATTCATTACATAAGCATTGAAAAAATATGCACGCTTTTTAATTCCATTACACATTGGTGGTGGTTTTATTGGTTAACAATAATCACTAGTATGGGTTACTAATAGTTCAACAAAGAAAATTAAGAGAATCTCTACTAATTAAATATTAATGTGGCTCATGTTTATACATCGTTTCAACAAATTAAAAAAAATAAAAATAATGCAAAGATATAAAACATATAACATCTAGTATAACTAATAAGAACTCAAGGAAGACTTTATTAAGTTGGTAGCACCTGTGCAGAGGATTCGTAGCTAAGCTTTGTGAGCTTACCTTTTAGGAGGGTTTGTCGGGAAACTTGTACCTATAAGACTATGGTTCCTCTCTTTGAAATGGGTAAACGAGACCCAAAAAAAAAAGAGAGAAAAATGGGAATAAATATAAAGCTTGAGTTGCACTAGTGAGGAGAGCATAAGTTGGACGATGACAATTGTCGTGGTCAAAATAGGAGGAAAACCTCACTTATTTATAATATAATTTTAATTAGACTTGATGAAGTTATATAGATATTTTGTTAGACCAAATCAAAATATAATTAATATTTATTTTATTATTTTTAGAGGAGAACGTAAAAATAACGGTTAATAATATTTATTAAGGTAACTAAAAAATAATGATTCATTGACTTAATTAATGAAAATAATCTATAAATAAAATGATTTATTAGATTATTCTCACTTGATTGTGTAAAATAGATAGAAATGATTAATAAATAAATAGATTATAAACTTATTTCTAAACATTATTCGATATTATTATTGTTTTGAGGAATTTGGATTCCTCATGTAATAATTTTAATTTTGTAATAATTAATCGAACTCTAGAAACATTATCATGGAATATTATGGATTAGACTAGCATAAAAAAAAGTAGTCATATTTTTTATTTTTCAAAATTAGTTACTAAAATAATGGGTCTTATCCACTTCTTATGGATCTTGATCCTATTTTAGATTTAGAATGATTTTCAAAAATTACTAAGTACGTGGAGAACTAGAGAAGGATTGAAATTATGTGTGTAAGAGGAGGAATAAGCTAATTCTTTTCATTATGAATCCCCTCTTGATTCATTAGGAAAAAACTACTTTGTTGTAATATATATTTTCAAGATATGATATTATTTTGGTTTTGATGGAGTGTTGTAAATGAATATACAAGCAACCTACTTATTGATTTGATGCATATTCCAAGCAACCATTTGTTGATCATTCCAATGGTTCTTCTAATGGAGTTATAATGAAATTAATGGTTGTTAAAATTTCTGCATACTAGTCATTTGAATTGATATGATCCAACCTTTGATTGATTACTGTATACAATTTGTGTGTGAGTGCTAATATTGTTGCAGTTAGGATGCATGCATAGAAGAAATTCAATATTTTCTAGTGTGGTTAATTTAGGATTTTTTTGTTTGTTAGTAAAAGGGCTTCTATTATATTATCATGAAAATAAATATTACAAAATGTGTCTCAACGTCTCTTCTAACTTCACTCTGACCATATTCGTTAGCAAGGAGAGCCAAAGTATGAATACGATGTTTCCATTGAACCTTTATTTCTTATAGGATGATTAGCCATACTGACCAAAAAAGAGACAAAAATAACAGATGATCTTTAAACATCATATCACAGAGGTAGTTTAGGCAGTTGCAAAGGAGGTGCTGTGAATAGGCTCGATATATCATGCATGTGGAAATCAATGTGCTTGAATTTGGCCTCCAAATCATGCAGGTGATCATTAGTACAATGTTTGCTTCGACGAATGTTATCCATCTACTCTAGAATTTCATTTTGATTATTCTATATGTCGTGTGTTTCAAACACCAACTCATTCCTATCCTCATATTTGTGTTTACTGAGGATATCTAGGTTGGCTTGGATTCATTGCAATTGCTCAACTATTGATTCCAGGGTGGTTGGCACATCGACATGTCCTAGGGAGCGACCCTGGTCATTGGAAACCTCCCCCTTGCACTCCACACTTTCAAATTTTGTAGTTGATGAGTTGTGGTTGTTGGCCTGATGCACTGCGTGCCCCTGTTAACCACTACCTCTGTGAGGCCAACCTCTCTAATGAGGCATAAAAAATTTCACACAAATTTTCCAAACCTGGTACTCAAAAGGGAAAGTGACTTCCATAGAGACACTTCCCACTAGAACCCAAACAAAAGACTCAAGGACCAAACAAGGAGGAGGGGAGAAAAACTCTATAACCTGACATAACCCAAAAATATTAGGGGTGGGTGCAGTCTTTTCTGACCCCGGCCGACTATCAACACCAACAAAGAATATTATGGACTGAGAACTACTCAACCACCCCACCCACAAAATCTAGACCGATGAAGAATGATTGTAGCCCTCAAACATAATACACTTCTTGTCAAGTCCAATGGAGGGTAGGATTGGAGATCCCTATGAATTACAAATTAAAAAAAGGAAATAGACCCCTGAGATGCAGAGAATTCCTCACCCAAGAGTCGTTGGGCACACCACTTCCACCTTAGACTCAAAATACCATAAGGGGGTTCTATTGCATCCACAACCCACAAAAAATCACTTCCGCAAGCCCAGAAAATCACTCACCTGCAACCATAATCTCAACATCACCATAGTGAAAACCACATAGGAAGACCACACCCAGAGAGAAAGGTTACCTTCAAGTCACAAAATATAGTTGGGAGAAGTGTTTGCACCACTTACAAGAGCCGGTGTTTCCACTCACAATTTTGAACCCGTGAAGGAGGTATAAGATGAAAATTATGTGTGCTCTGGGGTCCCAGATGAATGCCTAAGAGCCATCTTGAAAATGAATTTCTACATAATGATTTTTTGATGCACTTTGCCAACTGTTCAACTTCCAGGGCAAGCATGCATAACCACCCCCATTTAATCTCGCCACCTTGCACCCACTTCTCTTCGCCCAATTCTAATCAACCATCCCACAATTCTTGAGACTTGCTATAACTTCTAACACATCTTTTGGAGAATTCATACGCCTTCCATCCAATCCCATTAATCCCTTCATAATAAGGAGCATTCCCATCATGTGCCTTGAGGGGAAAACGTTGAGGCTAGTTGGCCCAATGTGTATTCACCCCCATAGGGGGATTAATTTATGATTTTTAATTCAATATTAAATCATTGAAAATTAAACATCGGAACATAGTATGGTGGATGATTCCAATCAGTTGTTAAGTCTACTATCAATTGTTGAGGAAATATAATAAATATGAATAGGTTTATTTTTTCTTCAAAATGGATTGCAATCCCATTAGATGAATGTGTAAACAACAAAAAATATTTTCTGAAAAATAATTTAGCAGAACCTTGCAATGAATTGGTATCAGAGTAACAACAATAGTTGTTTTAAAATGGAAGATCAAAGAGGAGAAACGAGAGGAACAACTAGGGGAGCATGAGTGGAATGTTTTGTAATAAATATGGCTTTGTAGGTAGAATTATGGAGAGTTCATGAGAGGATGATAGCCATGGAAGTTGCACATAAAAGAGGAACTAACATGGGATATGTCAATTACCTTGAAGAAGAGATTTCTAGGGAGGAAGAAGTAGAGGAGACACGAGAGGAGAAAATGTTGAAGATGTTTGCCAAGATTTATGCGAGGCCAAAATGAAGGTACCATTGTATGAAGGAAACTTGAATGTTGATGAGCTAATGGATTGGATACATGCTTTCGATAAATACTTTGATTATGAGGATGTTGAAAAGGATAAGAAACTCAAGTATGTAGTGACTAGACTTAAAGGACATGTAGCCCTATGGTGGGATGAGGCACAAGATGAACACAAGAGGAAAGAAAAATCCAAAATTCAATATTGGGACAGGATGGTGGCAAAACTTGAAGGTAAATTTTTAACTATAGATTATTGTATTAATATTTTTAAGCAATTATAGAACCTTAAACAAAGGAACATGACTGTTAAAGAATACACTGAGGAATTTTACAAATTAAATATTAGGGCTAGACATGTGGAAGAGAATGATGAAAAAGTTGCAAGGTACATAACTGGTTTAAGGTTTGAAATTCAAGATGAAATTAGCTTTCTTCCTTTGAAAACTCTCAAATATTCATATCAATTAGCTTTGGCAGCAGAAGAGAAGATTTCTCGGAAGCAAAAACTAAGGAGTAAAGGAACAAGTCTTGTAAAGGATAAAGGAAAAACCAACAAACAAGGAGTTCAATCTCCAAAGGAAGAAGAAGGAAGTTCTAGTAGTCAAACACCAAGAGAAAGTGATTTTACAAGGAGGAGATTATTTTCCAGAGGTAGAGGATGAGGAAGAGATTATAAACCCAAATGTTTCAATTGTGGACAATTAGGACACATGTTTTGGGAATGTCCTGAACATAAATCAACAAGCCAATGGGATGCTCATGTGGCAGAGGAAAGGGAGCGCTTGGAGTTAATGTTGTAGTTATAAATTCTCCCTAACAAGGTGAATCTTTGTTATTAAAAAGAGTGTTGATCTAAGTAGAAAAAGATAGAAAATAACTAGCTTAAAGGAGGGGTTTGTTTAGAACTATGTGTAACTCCGAAGGTAAGTGATGAAAACTTGTGATTGATAGTAGTCGCACAGATAATCTAGTCTCTATTGAAATGGTAGAAAAGTTAAATAAGACACCACATACTACACTTATAAAGTCTCTCAGTTACAAAAGGGTCATCAAGTTTTGGTTACTAAGAAATGTAAGGTAGAATTTAAAATTGGAAGTTATAAAGATGAAATTATGTGTGATGTCTTGCCAATGGATGCCTGCCATATTCTGCTAGGAAGGCCTTGGAAATACGATAGGGATGTAACACATAACGGGAACCAAAACACTTACAATCTTAATAAATATGAGAAATTACATACACTTCTACCATTAAAGGATGCAAGAAATAATAATGTGTTTGGATAACAAAGAATTTTGGAAGGATGAAGCAAAATGCAAGGAATGTGAACCAATAATTAAGGTAAATCATTTGTTTTCAGAAAAGTAGGATCTGCTCAATGAATATGAGAATATGATAATCAATGAAATGTTTATGGTAGAAAATAGAGATCAACTAAGAGTATCCATGGTAGAAATTGTTATGAATGAGGAGATTTTAATTATTGAACAATAGAAGAATGTAAAGGAAAAGGTTTCTTTGGAAACCAATGAGAAGTTAATGTGTGAAAATATTTGAATTCTAGATGACGACAAGAATAATGAAGAATCTTTTGGACAATAAATCAAAGTTGTCAATAGAGAAGATACCTTGGGAACCATAAAGAAAATTTTTCAAATTAATTCTGGCATGTTTCATTCATGCACAGGAAATGTGGTTTCAATTGTACAGGTTTTGTTCCTTCCAAAGAAGTTCATGGAGGAATTAGCTAGAAGGATTGAGAGAGCTAAGCTTCCAAGAGCATACCAAAATAGATTTCATTTATTTAATGGATAATCTTGGGATGTCAGAGGAAATTTATGTCATCAAAACTTCCAACCAAATACAAGTTATAGCAAAGGGTTAAACATCTCTTGGACAGGAGTCCAGGAATAATTTTTTCTTCGGAGTCTGTTGTAGAAACATCGACAAAGTTTTATAAACACTATTAGATATATTTTTTTTTTTTGAGGAAGTTGGATTCCTCATGTAATGATTTTAATTTTGTAATAATTAGTCAGAATCTAGAAACATTATCATCAAATATTATGGATTAAGCTAGAAAAAAATAAAAAGTAGTCATAGTTTTGATTTTTCCAAATTAGTTAGTAAAATAATGGGTCTTATCCACTTCTTATGGGGCTTGATCCTATTTTAGATTTAGAATGATTTTTATAAATTAGTAATTATGCGGAGAACTAGAGAAGGATTGGAAGTATGCGTGTAAGAGGACCATAAAGCTCATTCTTTCCATTATGAATCCTCTCTTAATTCATTGAAGGAAAAAACTATCTTGCTTAAATATATTTTTCAAGATATGATATTATTTTGGTTTTGGTGGAGTACTATAAATGAATATATAGACAATGTACTGGTTGATTTGATGCATATTCCAAGAAACCATTTGCTACTCTTTCTAGTGGTTTTCCTGATGGAGTTATAACGAAATGAAAAGTTGCTAAAATTTCTTCATACTATTTAATTGAATTGATATGATCCAAACTTTGATTGATTACTCTGTAAATTTGTGTTTGAGTACTAATATTGTTGCAGTCAAGATGCACACATAGAAGAAATTCAATAATTTCCAGTGTGGTTAATTTATTATTGTTAAGTTAGTATTATTGGATTGTAGTATGGTGGATGATTCTAGTTGGTTGTTAAGTCTTCTATCAATTGTTGAGGAAATAGAATGGATATGAAAGGGTTTATTTTTTTTTCAAATCAGATTGCAATCCCATTGGATGAATGTGTAAACTTTAGTATTTAACATAAATTGTTTTCGAAAGAATAATTTGCTAGAATGTTGGCATCAAAAACAATAAAATAATTGGAAATAATTCATAAATATGATTTAATAAATTATTTCCATGTTAACGGTTAAAATGTTTACAAATAATTAATAAATAAATGATTTAACAAATTGATTTTATGAGAATACATAGATGAGTGAAAACAATTATATTATTTTCACTTAAATGGGTAAATTTATGAAAATAAAATATAATCAATGAATTTATGGATTTTTCTCATATAAATGTATAAATTAACAAAAATAAAAGTAAAAAGAATGGCTCTTTAAGCTATTATATTATGTGAAAATGAGCTTTAATGTGTATAATTCATATGAATATAGGTATATTGATCCACTTAATATGTTTAACTAGGTAATCACTTTTTGTGTGATATCATAACCCTTCTATTTTACCATCAAAATGCCTTCTTCTATTTTAAATATTACATCCGATCAAATTTTAATTAAAATTTGATCTTATACTCGTTCTCCTCCATTAATCTCACATGAAAAATAAATTTCATGAGAAATAATTTAAGTACTCAAAATAAAATTGTTAAAAAAATATATGAAATTTGTATAATTATTTCCTTAGTAAATGTGAAATTCCTTGATGGTTTTCAATTAGTTATCATCAATGATGTGATATTTATGTTTAAATTTTCTCTCTTTATATTAAGCTCTTTAGAAATTCTTTAAGTTTTTTATATTAAATTCTTTAGAAGCTCTTTAAGTTTTTGAATCATTGAATTCTAGAACAAATTATAAAACATATAAACTTTTTAATTCTTTCCATCATTTGGAATTAATTTTTTTTTTTTTTTTATTAATGAAATATTGAGAATTACAATAAAATTAATTTTATTTTCATATTAGAAAGATTATAAAATATTTGATTACCATTCACTTATGGATTTTTTATTTCTTTTCCTTAATGTTATTTGTTTGTCTCTTTCTTTTTTTCTTTTCTTGCTTCCTTTTCTCATGATTTTAATAATCATTATTAAATAGAATTACACCTTTTTTTTGTCAGTCAAATTTCTTCTATTAGATTTCTATAGAAACAAGGATTACAAAAGATGTCTCAGTGATCCCATTACCTCATTCCGATCCGGCTTGTTGGAATTGGGGCTGAAGGATGCCATAGATAAGCCTTTACATAGTTTAAGTGTACCATCCTTTTTCTTCACAAACCAAACTATAGCTCCCCTCGGAGGCACACATGGGCTTATATAACCTTTATCTAGAATCTTTTTGAGTTGTAGTATTAATTCAACTAATTCAGGAGTACTCATCTGGTATGGTTCCTTATAAGTTGGTGTTGCTTTAGGAATTAACTCAATAGAGAAATATACCTCTATGTGAAGAGGTAATCTTGGAACATCTGTTGGGAACACATCTTCATACTGCTACAAAATAAGACATCTTTTCAGCATCTCACTTTTCTCTTTCTCAATGTTTTTGTTCGATTTTTCATTGCTAGAAATTTGCATAGCAAATATAAGGCATCCCTTTTAGTGACTGATTTTAGCTTACGTGGTTGTAATCAACCTCAATGAAGTGGGATTTTGCTTCCCTTGTAATATTCTCCTTTTTCCTACTTCAGCAAGGAATTCAATGTCCTTCTCATAACAATAAACTTTTGTCTTGCGTGCATATAGCTAATCCATGCCCAACAACATGATATATGCACTTAAAGGAAGAAAGTTAAGGTTTGTTGTTATTGGCATACCTTTAAGTTCAAATGCACATGATTTCACCCATTGGCTCACCCTTCTTTTGGTTCTTGTTTCTAATTGAACCAACCATGATTCTGTATGTAATTCTTTAGTTAGTTGACATCTTTCCATGATCTCGGGACTAATATAGTTGTAGTTTGATCTAGGTTCAATTAAAAAAGAAATAACTTGATTACAAATCTTACCTTCGATCTCGATTAGGGACACTTGGTGGTATTCCTGTCGATTGTCCACAACTGCATAGATTATGGGTATTCTTTATACTATATCTCCCATAGTACAAGCCTCCTGTGTGTTATATATTCATGGTCTTACATTTTTATGATGTGGGAAATCCTTTTTGTGATGATTCTATCCACATGTTCAACATCGAAAGGTCTCATTGGTCTCATACCCATGTTGCTCTCCCACAGGCTGGTATGCACGACCTTTATCAGTTGAACTCAATTTTTGGTGTGATTGACTTGCATCGGTCATGTTCATACTTTATTTTTTCCCTTCTGTTTTTTGGGGCCTTTTATTTTTGTCCTTGCTGCTTCTCTTTCCTTCTAATCACCCTTGAACTCTGTCCTGTGTTTTCATTGTTCACAACATTATTTCAACTTTTTAATGGAAACATCCAATGTTTGAGGTTCATGAAACTCAATTCGATCTCTGAATGATAGGGGAAGCCCATAAATGAATCTTTGAAATTTTTCCTTCTCATATTTAATATATGTCACATATCTCAGCAATCCCAAAAACTTGTCGATGTATTACTCATTCGTCATTTGTCCCATTCTAAGCTCATAAAATTATTTTTATTTGTTGTCATAGTATATCTCCAATAAGTATTTATTTTTGAAGAGCCTTTCAAATTCATTCCATGTCAATTCCTCTTCAGTTATTCCCTTGAAATTATTCAAATATTCACACCATATATATGCATTTATCTTCAAATAATAGGTGGCTACCTTTGATTTCATGTTCTTAGAATAATTATGGACTCTAAAGGACTTCTTCATTATAAGAAACCAAGTTTATACATCTTCATATTTATTCATTTCTCCATCCAATGTAGGTGGTTTGGCCTTCCTAAATTCATCTGCCATATAGTTCCTTTATCTCTTTTCATGATGATGATGATGATGATGATGATGATGCCTCTTGGTAGTAGAACTACAATGTTTACCAGAGTGATGCCCATAAGTGCTAGTTCTTCTCTCTAGAGTACTCAATGGTGTATTCCCTCTCATACTGTATTCACTTTCCTATCTATGCATCTTCATATGCATGCTACTATCTGCCCCATTTGTTCTCCCTTCTGGTTCCAAAGGGATTTTATTGTTTCTATGACTGGCCCCCAACTTATGCTAACTCTGCCTCTATACGTTTGAGAGGATTTGCAGAATTACTACATTTACCTCAGGTTTCCTTTACTGAACCCTTACCAACCTTTCATTATGTTCCTTATAACTCCTAATTTAAGCCCTTATTCTCCTCAAAGTATCCATTCAGTCAAGAGAGTTTGATCCTCCCCTATTCTCCATTGAAGCTTCTTCATGCCAATGTTGTGCCTTGTTAGAACTGTATTAAACCATCCTGCTACTCATTCCTTTAATTCTCATTATCCTTTGTTGCTTATGATGTGTTGTCATTCACACACAATTATTCGAAACATTATAATATAAATAAATAACTAAATCATGACCATGAACTTACTTTTGTGGATTTGTTATGGTAGGGCTACCTACAAAAAACAATTCATGTTAGTAATTCAATATCAATTAAGCATCAAGTGATTAGCATTACTATATGTTGGAAACCTAATCCACTAAGGGTTATGGAATGGAATTTTAATAGTCAAAGGAAGTCGAAGAGACCTTGGAAGATGAATCCAACAGTCATATCAATGTATTATAAATGTACATCAATGTGAATAATAAATGCAATTTCATGTTTTATATTTCATATTTTTTCTTCTACATGTGTGTTTAACATGGTATCAGAGCGAGCGATCTCCTGCCTTGCCCAAAGTTGAGCCACTAGTTTTGTGTCCAATTCTTCTATCAGAGTCCTTCTTTTCATGAATGTCCCATCAGCAAAATTCTAGTTGCATTCTTTTCCAACTCTATCACAATAACTCTTTCCTCTATCTATTTGCAATACTTCGAGCGTTAAGTTTTGTGCATTGAGCCTTGAATAATATGCGATGAATGGAGCAATTTAATCATTCAATGTTGTGTTGAGTATGTGTTGGAACTATTTACCATGTTGTGGTATCTTGGTGCATAGTAAGCATTCTTTTCCCTTCAGAGGTGGTGAAACCATGCCCTGCTCAAACTAGAATTGCTAGTTTTGTGGTCTGTGTGCATGTCAGCTCTGACATGTCTTCTTCTGCCCAACTCTGTACTTGTGAATGAATATGAAATTGTTTTATGTTACTTTACTATTACATAGTGTGAACTGTAAAAATGGTGGTTTGAATGTTCTTATCATTCCAATTACCTTTTTTGGAAACATTGAAACATTTGCTAGGATTAGGATGAGAGAGTTGGTAGAGGGTCCATCCATTCCCATTGTACCACTCTGAGGAATCTTCTAATCTCACCTCGGACGTGTAGTCCTCCAAAATTGCATTCAATCAGTAGCAACATCTCTCAAATATGTGATATTAGAATAGGTTTTTGGTTGGTACACAACTCTGCACATTGGAATATTCACATGAGTTTTGTCATTGTTTAGGAGAAAGATTATACGTGCATTGAATCATTCTTTGAAAGATTGAAATTTGTAAATCATTGGTGAATTTATATATGCATGCCAAGAAGTTTCTTGAGAATTACGTCTCACCCAGCCACAAAAATTATGGAAAGAATCCATTATGAGGCTCAAAGATCATGAGAAATAAAGACACATTACCAGTATATTTCAATGATAATTTTTCTTTATGAATTCATAGATCTGGTATTCAAAGCATTCAATGGATAATAAACATCACCTGTGATATTTGTATTTCTCATTTCAAAATTCAATTGCAACAAAAAAGAAATTTTGTTTGAATCTAGTAGAAGTCTAGTGGAAATCCCTAATGTTAAGCATATGAATAATGATGACCAATCAAATTTGTTGATTAAAATACCCATCATAATCTTTCAAAGAATCCTCTAAATGATTTCTTGAAGCACCAATATTACCTAGTCTTATTATCAAAGATATTACTCTAAGTATTGACTATTAAAAAAGAAAAGATTTCATGGTAGTTGGCACTCCTTTTATCCTTTGAGACTTGTAAGAATGGAGAACATGGATAGCCTCCTTGCATGAATTTATGTTCACTCGTCATTAAAATTTGTTGAAGTAGTAAGTGTGCAGTTGGTTCAATGATCTGCGTTGGTCATTATATACATGTTGGTCTCTCTATTTAATTTTATATTTTGGTCATGTGTGAATTGGACTGTGAATGCGTTACATTCATTGTTACTTGTTGGTTGAAGCATTGAGTCCATGTGTTGAAGTCCCAAAAATGGCCAAAGTATATGAAGCATTAGAGTTCTTGAAAACTTTGATACAATCTAATGTTGATGACACAGTGAAAATAAAAAAAGCCTTTGTTTGAGACATTCAAAATTGTTTATAAAATTCCAAGAGAAATTTGACTTTTTGCAGCTTGAATATCAATTTCAACAAGATTAGTTACAAAAGAAAAGACAACATTTTGAACTTGTTTTTGTTCAAAATAATTCAATTTTTGAGTCCAAATTTGACTCTAATCAGTAGCCATAAATTGTCTATATCATTGAGCTCAGTGCAAGAGAAAATTTGAATGTAGAAATATAAATTCATCCTGCACTTCCCAAGTCCATCATCGGACCTTGGGAAGAGTTTGTCAACAACAAGCACATAACTAGTCTTGGATATGACAAGGATGTTTCTTTTCATATTCTAGACTATTCCAAGCTAATCCAATTTTATATTGATGTTTTTCTTCAGGATGGTTCATCTTCAGTTGTTTTTTCTCCTCCTCCACAAAAACATATTGTGAAATCCCAACATTGTGACAGAGTTGTCCATGTGAAAGATCATTATTTCGATCTTCACCCATGCAAGAATTTTTGTCAGCACAATCATCATTGAAATATATGTTTTAGAAACAAGCCTCCTGCAAGAACAAAGATTCACCTTGGATGGATTTCTTCCTAGTAATGGGCTTCAATAACCAAGAAGATATTTCACTCGTATCAAAAAAATCGTTCTTGAGTTTTGAAAATTCTTGCAGTTGAGTTTTCCTATCTTCTCACCTTCTATATGAAAAGGGGGGAATTGAT
The DNA here is from genome assembly GCA_000404065.3 of Pinus taeda. NCBI lineage: Eukaryota > Viridiplantae > Streptophyta > Pinopsida > Pinales > Pinaceae > Pinus > Pinus taeda. Next base: position 157,715 of record APFE030057257.1, read on the forward strand.
GGTCTTGAGCCACAACCCGAACCTATTTCCTGAGCCTATATCTAGAGTCAACCATACCTATAGACAACCATACCCAGATTGAAAGTTGTAGCTAGAGACACAAAGAATCCCTTGAGAATGTCTTTGGTTGGTGGCCTTCCTTAAACCAGCATAGGTTGCATACCTCCCATTTCTAGGTTGAAGGTATCCCTCTTCAAAGCATTAAGGAGCACTTCCTCTAGCAGAAGATTTCAACCTCTTGCCATATTTGGAAGACTTCTAGGAACTACACTAAGGATTCCTTTGGTTGGTGGCCTTCATTAAAGTATCGAAAGTTTTATATCTCCATTTTTATAAGTTGAAGGTCTCCCTCTTGAAATTATTAAGGGCACTTCCTCTAGAATAATATTTGAGCTTCTTGCTAGATTTGAAAGAGTTTCGAGAACTACACTATGCATTTCAGTGTTGGTGGTCATCCTTAAACCATCACTGGTTGAGACCTTGAGTTCTCCCACTTTATACCTTGATTTTAGAGAGATAATTAAGCCTATTGTTGTCATGCATTATTTTATTTTTTATTATAGCTCTCTTCTTGGACTAATATATACCCCTTAAAATTAAGGGGGGGATGTTGGACACCTAATTTGCTAAGGATTATGGTGTGGAAGTTGAGCAGTCAAAGGAATTCCAAGATACCTTGGAAGATGAATCCAAGAGTCATATCAATGTATTATAAATGTACATCAATGTGAATAATAAATGAAATTTCATGTTTTATTTTTCATATTTTGTCTTCCACATGTGTGTTTGACACTATATATGTGTTCTTTGTAAATAGAGTATATCAGTCAACACACATTGTTATATCACACAATGATCAATCACACACACACACAAATATATATATATATATATATATATATTAGAAATAGATACATATATGGATATATATAGATATAGACAACAAAACACACACACGCACATCTTGCGCATTCATTACATTGTTTTAAAGTGCCATTATGTTCCAAAAAGTCTAGTGTTGAACCTTTTCTCTAATACCACCCATAAACACACTGCTCTATCCTCTGGGATGTGTTTAATATAGATTGTCCAAATTCACTGGTACAATTAGAGAAATGGAGTATTTTTTTTTCTTCTGAGTTTCTAGAACTCAATTTTAATGTCATCATTGTACTCATCTCCATGAAACATTTCTAGTGATATAAATGTTGTTCAATTTGGACTCTAGGATTTCAAGTTATGATCCTCTTTAGTCTTATTTGTTTAATTGTGTCGCCTCTCTTTTTCTACCACATGACACACATGTGGTGTGAACGTGACATGTCACTTTACTACCATGTCACTTAGGCACATGGTGTACCTCAATGCCTTGCCTTGGAGTTACCCTTCCATCATCGCATGCCATTTATTGTCGATAATATATTATATATATATATATATATATATATATATATAATATATATATATATATATATATATATATATATATATATATATATATAGATATATATATATAGAACATGCACACATACATATGGATACAACCCTACGCTATCTAATGACCCACAACTCCCATTCAATTAATGACTAGGATTAATAAGCACCACCCCCATATGCTCCTTCGCCATCTGATGGTTCATGTTAAAAATAGATCAATGACTGGGGTTAACTAACCAGCCCCCTCCCTACCCTTGTTGATGTCACGAGGGTGGTGTCACACTGCTTGGTTCCACATAAAGGTTCCATTTGGGGTCTAACGGTCCACTGACCTTCACCTCATTTGATGGTTTCCATTGAATAGTGCCAACCCCCCTCCCCTTGCTAACATCACAGGTGGGTGCCATACTATTTGGTTACGTACATGGTTCGAGATTGAAGATTTGATGGTCCACCTCCCATTCAATCATCCAACAATTTGCACAAGCTTCCATTCCTACATTTATGTCACAGGGGGGAGGCTCCACTAATTTCTTGACCATCGATCTCCCCTAACTCAATCAACGTCTATGATTGAGGCAGGACTCCCCCCTCCCCTCCCTGATGTCGTAAGGGGAAGGCCTTGTTATAAGTCAATCCCCATTGTCCATTAAAGTTTGGCTTCCACAAACATGATATGTGGTCATATGATATCATGGCCTAATACTTAGGGTTAAGTCCCCCCTGACTCGATTCATACATAGGGATGTGTCCCGACCTCAAATCCTAGGTGCCCCATAGACATTTGGCATATATAGTACACACACACATACAAAGTTCACATAGACATATATATGTATATATATTATATAACTTTTAATACATATGAGTGTAGGCATAAACATGAATAGGTTCCAATCCCATGTGCAAGGTTTAAATATAACTCCAACCATCCTGGGAGAACCCATAGTTCTATTCCTTAAATATTGAATGGACCTCTTGAAAATAATGAATTATCTTGATCCACCATGAGACTATAGCTTGCATAAAATCATGTAATTTGGACATTATGGGTATATCAGTACTGAGATAGTGATTTCAAGGGAAACTATAGTTATGCTTCATTCCCATAACTAAAATGGTTTGAACAGTAAGTTGATCAAAGTTTAATTATATGACTTATATACTTATCAAAATATAATATTATATAATAAGGTATCTTATATAATATATAATATATATATATATATATATATATATATATAATATTAATATTATAAAATATATATATATATATATATATATATATATATATCTTGGTACATTTTTTCCCTATTCAATGCTCTAGCTTATATGCGAGCTCTTTCATTTTACAAGGATCACACACAAGCACACACACACATATAACACAATCAACTCCTTTTCAGCTTTGTATAGTCTAGGATTTCATGTTGAGTACAAGAAATTCTTTATAATGATCCAAGGATGAGAACCATATA
>APFE030057257.1:161034-232514 GCA_000404065.3 Pinus taeda
GGTACATTTTTTTCCAATATATTCAATGCTCTAGCTTATATGCGAGCTCTTTCATTTTACAAGGATCACACACAAGCACACACACACATATAACACAATCAACTCCTTTTCAGCTTTGTATAGTCTAGGATTTCATGTTGAGTACAAGAAATTCTTTATAATGATCCAAGGATGAGAACCATATATGTAAAGTTACTCCTCTTCTATGAATTCATCACATGGTTCAAGCACCATTAAGAATAAAATTGAAAACCATACAAATCATTCATGTAGGAAACCAAATTTCAGGTCATGCATCCTACATTTATGGAATCACTTTAGCTTAATACATATAAACATAAACTCATTTCTAATGATGAAAATAAGAGATACTTATCTTGTAATTTAACTAGGAAAATGAGCCTGGGAAAAAAACTCTCCGCCCAACCATAGACAAGTGTTGGACAGTTGGCACTTCCTGGTTGGCTAGTGGCATTAAGTGTGTTGGCATTGATATCATTAATCATGCTAGGAAATTTGTTGGACAATTTGCATTATCTAATTTCTAGTGACAACAAGAGTGCTAGCTTTGATGTCAACCAGACTAGCATGGATATTTGTGGTTGTAGATGTTGGTTGTGATGTCCATTAACCTAGTTGCGATGGTAACTATGCTATTATTGATGTGCTTGATGTGTCAAGCTCACATGGAGTCCCATTATGTTGGCATTGATGTTAACCAGAATAACATGGATGCTTATGGTAGCAAATGTTGGCCTTGATGTCCCCTAGCCTACCTGTGATGGTAACTGGGCTAACATTGATGTGCTTTATGTGTTAAGCTCAGGGGGAGTCCCATGGTTGTTGTAGTCTCTTGTAGAGAATCATCACAATAGTAGGCTTATTATAGAATCCATAAAAATATTGCTATGATGGTTGGGGAGTCCAAGACTTTGGAGGAGATTTTTCCTCAAGAGATTAATTCATAAGCTCTTTGCAATGACACATTCGGATAGTGCTCAGAGATAACTTTCTAATGGTATATTGAAGCTTTCAAATGGACTCTTGGATCGAGGGATATTTTTAATTAAGGTTGAAGATCAAAAGGTCAACAAACATGGTCCCATGGCTCAAGGTTCCACATAGACTTTGTGTTTCATGTGAGATCTCTTTGTTAAAGAAAATTTGGACTTAACCATTTTTGGAGTAGGGTTGGACTACGCAAAAAATTTACAAAGTCGGAGGTCTGGCCATGCATCAGAGCTTGGCAAGGGAAAAAATTCCTAACCCCTGACCCCCGACCTGTGTGGTACCAATTCCAAGTTAGAAGATGGGTCTAATCGGGCTAGTCAGAGGTCAGGAAGTGCAACAAGGTTGTAAGAAGAAAAAAGTTCTTACCCACGATCCTCAACCTATGTGGGACTTGATACAAGCAAACAAGTGGAAAAATCTGATTGGCTCATAGTGACGTATTGACAACAACGTGGAAGATGACATCAGCATGATGTGGCAATATGGAAGACATATGGCAGAAATATTTGACATTTTTGGGTAGCCTAATGGGCCAAATCTAGGTGACACGTGTCACCATATAGAAGGTTCCATGTGGCCTAGATGATGTCAGCATGATATAAGCTGATGATTTAGTAGATCCTACATGTTTATGCCAAGGATTTGCTTTGTGAAGTATTTCCCATGTATTCAATCGTCAACATTGAATGAATAAAGTGGGCCAAAATAATGGAAAATGTCCCTAGTTGGGTCTACAAGTAAGTCAGGGGTCAAGGCTAATATGGGCGCACAAGTAGGAAGATCAAGCTGACTCATGACCTCCCAATGGAAGGCATGCCCTGGACTTTGTTTTGTGGAAGTTTTACATGTTTTAGTGACCATAGGCCATTGGGCCAAACACAAATAAAATCTCATCATGGGCATATGTTTAAAGGAATATATGAGTCGGAAATCTTGGAGAGAATTCCTTCATATTTATTGGTTATGCCAAATTGGCTATTTTCCATTAAAAAACTAAACAAACACTTAAAGGATGTATGGGTCAACAAGTCTTGAGAATTGTGTACTAAATTGGGCATGGTCGTAATTGGAATAAGAAAGGCTTGAGAAACTAAGTAAATGTGCATGGTAAGGTTGGTGTCATTGGAGTAATGGTGACTATAAAGATCGTTGAGTGAAGGAAGCAAGGACCACAATTATGCAATGACGATATAAATGGCCTATCTTGATCATAAGCAAGACACCTCAGATCTCTCGTGCATGCTACAAGGGATTAAATGAAGAAAGAAGCCTTAGAACAAAATATTTGATTACACAAAGGAGAGTCATGCCTAAGGTACGTGTTATTCTATGTGAGGCAATTCAGAGGGATTTCTTGCGTATTAAAGATCTATACTATCAGTACAAGATGAATTTAATGGAAGAGATCCTTGACTCTACACTGTGTCTGTGATTTATTTCTTGGTAGGTTGAAAGAAACTCAGGTGGACATTTCTTGCATTAATTGTACTCATTAGAGGAAAGTTTAGTCTTAAAGTGTGCATGAAATTTTCAAGTACATAATATGTAAACCAATCAAAATCATTTAAATTCAAAAAGAGGTACATGTAAATATTTTGGAGGGAAAATATGAAAACTACTTTTTTAATTGTTTTTTTGGCTTATCTCCTTATAGGTTTACTTAAATTTCAAGTGTAGGCACTCATTGGATGTGAAATTAAATTCTAATCTGATGAGTACCCATTATGCATACTTTTGAGAAGACCCACATTGATAAAAAAAAATGAAGATACATTAAAAAAATGTGTTGAACACACCTTTTTAATGTATCTTCATATTTTTTTTTAATCAATGTGGGTCTTCTCAAAAGTATGCATAATGGGTACTCATTGGATGCGTAATTTAATTCTGCATCAAACGAGTGTCTACATTGAAATTTGAGTAAACTTGTAAGGATATAACCAAGAATACAATTAAAAAAAGACATTTTTGTTAGGATATTCTGACACGTAGGAATAGTTAAGTATAACTTGGTCTAGTATAGAGTTGGGTAAAGTGTGTTTCTTTACTATGTACATTTGTAACTTACAATCCGACGGTCACGATATGTAGTGATCCGACGGTTCATTCTCTCCTCGGTATTACCGACACTTGATCTGTGGCTTGACACCCGATTGGTCCATGAATTCTCTTTAAAGCGCATGGAGGGTCATCTGTAGGTTCACCATGCATCAGAGAAGATTATGTAAATTTTCATTCTTTTATTAATAAATTGCCTGTAGTAGCCACGTTGGCACAGGCCGTGGACTGTTTCCCTATCTGAGGGTTTTAAACACATCAAAATACTGGTGTATTGATCTGTGATCTGTTTGTGAGCGGTGTCCTTTTGGTGTTTTGTCTGAGGAACTTACCCTGTAAATTCCTATAGTTTTATTCTTTTCCCTCCAAAATTCATCACTCTTATTTTATTGTTTCTCCTTAGGAGGCCACTTTTAGGCTAAAATTTCCACTAACGATAGTTGTAGTTGGTGAGTGAATGAAACCCATTCTTTGATTTAATGTTGCAGCAGCATAATTCAAGTAATGAGACACAACAATAGGATGGAGAATCCATGCAGAGATACACTCATATAGTGTGAATGGCAGAGTGATGGCTGAAAATTCTTTGATTTAATGCTGCAATAGCAAAATTCAAGCAATGAGACGCAAAAACAAGATGGAGAAGCCATGTAGAGGTACACTCTAATAGTGTGAATGATAGAGTGATGGCTTACATAGACATCATTGATCACTATTTTTTAGTGAAACAAAACCCAATATTGCAGTTGAGAAATAGGGGGAATAAAGTATTGTTGAGAGATTTGTGCCAAGAGATCTAGGTGTGAGTATGTTACTAAGGAGACACCAAGTGTGTATGGCTACAGAAAGAGGCTGTGTGTGCTTATGTTGCAGAGAAAAGAGGTTGAGCGGGCTAGTGCTGTTGTGTGAGGCCTAGAGAGCCTATGGAATAGAAGAGGGCCAAGAGAAGAAGTATGATGTTTCAGAGTGGAGAGAGAGTTGTGAGGGCTAAGATGAGTGAATGTTGTTGAGATGAAAAATGGGATGTTGTAGAGTGAGAATAGGACATAGTGCTACGTGGGTTGGGTAGAATAAAGGTTTTTGAGGAAAACATAGCCAAAACAAGGAAAAGTGGATGCCAATTATAGTGAACATTATTAGTTCCTTATTGAGTGTGGGTTGGAGCCTGCATATAGGAAGTTGGTGCTTCCATCTCTAATAGATGTCTAAAGAAATACTGGGGGTTGGTGCCTCCTACAAGTTGGTGCTTTCTTAAATCCAAGGAGCTGCAAGTTGGTGCTTACAACAAATCCGTGAAGTTGGCGCTTCACATGGTGCTTCTGGTAAGTTGATCAGGTGTCTATAGAAGGAGGGAGTTGGTGCTTCCTGCTAGTGGGTTCTAGTAAGGAAACAAAGGGAGTTGGTGCTTACCATGAGTGGTGGCTCACAAACAGATTGATGTAATAGAGTAGGTTCTCTTATTTTTACATCAATAACAAAAACAAGATTTGGTTGTTTTTCTCCTGGAAGGGTGTCCACGTTAAATATTTGTGTCATGTGTATGCTGCTCATAATGTGTGTGCTTGTATTGATACATATGGTTGTTGTTATGGTTGTTTTTATGGTTTTTTAATGGTTGCTCTCATTTAACGGATTCCAAGTTTAAATGAGTAAAGATAAATTGACATAAAAGCTTAAATTAGCCATAATACTAATTCACACCCCTCTTAGTATTAACATTGTTTCCAAAAATTGGTATTAGAGGTTGGATCTTGTTGATGATGTTGGACCTGCCAACATTCATGGGCTCTCGCAAATATGAAGTCCCAACTAGACCTCACATTGTTTCGAGTAGGATTCCAAGTAGTGGGTGGTAATGTTATGTCTTGATTGTAGAAATGCATGGATGGAAGTATGATAACTTTGGGTGAGAGAAAATGTGTGACCCTATGGAGAATCATGTGTGATGCATGAAGGTTCTAACACATGGAGGGAAAAGGAGGTGCACCCCTAAGAATCATATAATAGTACCCAACTTGAAAGGAACACAAGAGCATAATGACATCACAAGAAAAGATGCGGAATCATCCACAAGTTAAAGCGATGAGTTAATACAACAAAACACATCCAACAAGATTCATACAAATGAAAACAAAATAGTTCATAATCATAAGCATAAGTTAAATAACAAACATTTCAAATAAAAAAAGAATAGTCCTAGTATATTCACAAATTATGAATGAAAGTGTGTTGGATTTGATTTTACTATTATAATTGAAAGTTCCATTCATACATACACCATTGATGACCACTAGCCCCAATAATGGAACATTCCAATCAAGAACACCTACTCCTCCAAAGAAGTATACTCTCTCTATGCTACGAAGAAGCCACGACTCTTTGCAATAATCCCAAGCTCTTCCTAAGCCTAAGCCTAGCAAAAATATTGGCTCCCAAAATCCATTTAAATGAGTTATGAGGTTCTATTTATAACAAGAGGGGTTGAATCTTCATCTTCCCTTTGTCACCTTTGGACTACCTTCATTACTCTTCAACTTCTTTACAAAATGACACATTACATTACATGAAGAATTTTCATATCTAATATTGGCACTTGAAATTTCACTTACAACATAATTACAAATAATATTACATTTTACACTTGTATCCATATAAGACAAAATAGGGTAGAGACAACTTGACAACCTAACAAGACACATCACTATGCTGCATGAGTTTGGGAGAAGTCTAGATCAATAACCTCGACTTATTGATTCTTGGTCACATATTAGTTCCAAGCTTGATATTTTGTGATGATGTCCCCAAAATGCATAATGGTGTCTCGTTGGAAGAGAAATCTAGCCTCCATGGAATCCAGGTACACTTTCTTGGAATCTATGTCTAGTTCATTCTGAAGCATGAGCGGCATGGTTCTTAATTTGACAGGACCACGGATGAAATTCTGCATGTTTTGTCCATTTAGCTCCAAGTCTTCCCTAGTGGAATTTTTTCTCAACTTCTCCAAGTATTCTTCGATCTCCTACCAGACTTGGTTCTTGGATTTGGCTTTGGTTAGGGAACTGGCTGGTGGGATCTAGTGCATTCTCTCAAAGGCATCTAAACTACTTAATAATTGTACATATGAGGCCTGAACGTTGTCAATGAATGAGGAAAACTTATTGTTGTTATGAATCAGCATTCGAACCCTTGTTTTCTCTAGTTCTGCTTGTGGCTTCATTTTCTTCACTAAGTCAAGCGGTGCCCCTTTGTATCACATTATCCACTCTTACACATAGGAAATGGTAGCTTGTATGTTCTTGAGAGTTTTAACAAACTCTTTGCTTTGTTGTTGTAAGCCATGAAAACAAAAAATTATTAATGTATGTTGACAAGCCTTTCATAGAGCTTCTGCATGGTTTCCCCAAATGCTGATACTTCAACAAGTATCATTGCTCTCATATGCTCCAAATATATCTGTGTGAAAACTGCATTATGCACATCTAGGCAGAGTTTCTTGCCTCTTTCCTAGTAGCCTACAAGTTCTATGTCAATTGCTTGTTATCAGCCATCAAATACTGGACATTTGATCTTGCTGCTCCTGCATAGGCCAATTTGGCTTCAATAATGGAATTTTCATGCTTCTTGGTGTCTGACACTATCACCCTTTCTCTAATGAATATAGGTGATGCGTGATCACCAGTAAAGTGTTTTCTCCATGCTTGTACAATATTCCTTTAGAGCTCATCGAATAATAAATTGTATACATCCATTAACGAATCATCATCAAGGAGAAAATAATCCCTTTTCTCACTAGGGGTTGGCTCTACTACTTGAGGTGGTTGAGAATTAGGGATGACCTGTGGTGCTCTCGAAATTAGATCAACATCTTCAATCTATGGTTCCTATTCCATATCCATGTCTGTCACTTCAATCAATTGCTCAATCTGCTGAGCAAGCTCTCAATCTTGTATTTGTGCAGCTTCCTCCTCAGTTATTGGTTGTTCCTTTTCTTGCTATTTAACTTGTATAGTATTGTTTCCTCTATCATCACACTTTTCTTTTGTTCTTCTTCCTTCTTCTTCTTCTCTTCTTGTTCTCTCCTCCTAAGCTCTCATTCTTCCTTCATCTTCTTCTCTATGTCCGACAACTTCAGTTCTGCTTCCTGAAACCTATGCTTGTATCTCTTCCTCCACTCTTCTCTCTGTATCTTTTGATTCCTCTTTCCTTTTTCTACCAAATCTTCTTTCATGATAATAGGACCTGGTTTCATATTGCAACTTCATTCTCCCTCTGGATTATCATAAGTATTCCTCTTTTCCTTGTCCTACAAGAGATTTCTACCTTATGCTATTGTTGCTTCCAGAGTTGCTTCCATTTATGGAGCAGCCTATGAAGTTCATGCTCAACTAAATGAATTATTGAGTTTGGAGGCATTGTAGCAATATCTCCAAGGATCCTCTTTTGACCAATGAAATGCCCCGCCGACCCATGGCAAGTAAACTCTCGTACAATGGTCCTTGAAAATACTGTGTGGATCATATGTATTAAAGTCCCAAGTATGGAATTCAAATATCACTATCTCCCTTGCCTCAACATCCATGACTTTCAAGTTATTTATCTCATATAATCTGATCTGTAAAGGAAGAGTAGGCCATGGTTCTTTCTTCTGCCCGTGTAACATTACTGACAACCCTGTAGAAATATGGTATGATACTTCTTCCATGATAAGTTTTTCAATGGCATACCTTCATAACATGTGCATAGGCTTCTCTCTGCCAAAAATTATAATGAAGATGCCACCTAGTGAGGCATACCAATCTGCGATGTCTACTATCACCTCCATCACTTCTCATGACATGAAAGGTGCATATTGTTCAAAGATAAGCTTGTAATCCAGGATGATGAAGTGGTTAGCTAGCCGTGCCATCACCCCTCGATAAATGAATTTTGGAAGCAACTTGCAATAGATGTGCATGACAATTTCTCATGGTTTCCATGTCCAATAAATGCCAGGGAACTGCTGTTGTGCACAAATTGCATCCAGTAAGTATGCGTACATATAGAACCTTGCTCACTCACCCTCAGGCGGGTTCCGAGCCTTTGCTACATGGGCCTTCGATTGTTGAGCCAACATATATGACCAGTTGAATGGCCTCCCATCATTCACCCCTTGGTCTAATAAGACTGCACACCCTTTAGGAAAGGTTTTTGTGCCTCTTGACCATGGATTCTGCAAGCAAAGATAACCAAGAGATGGTAAGCCTTCTTAACAGACTTTATCTTGTACACATGGGTGGGTGTTTATAAAAATTTTGATGGCTCTTTCATCCAGAATTTGACAATGTCTCTTGTGTTCACATAGTTGTGGGTGGCATAGAAGAGTGAGTCCATGCACTCTACTAGCTTAGGAAAGTGATACATTTGATGGAAGTCTTATGCCCGAATGGTGGAAAACTTATGCCCACTGGTGGTGCTCAATTTCATGGCCTTCTCATGAATGTGTGATACAATCCTACTGATGATATCTGCATACAGGAAGGCAAGATACCTTCATGCAACCTTGTATAGCCCTGACTTCTGGATGTTGAGATAAACTTGTCGGTCTTATAAGTCTGCCTCAAATTCCTTTGGAAAATCATCTTTAATCTACTGGCATGTTAGTGATGTTCCTTTCTCTATAAACAGTTGAGTATCTACATCCACTAGAAAATCAACTGATGTTTAATCAATTTGTTGGGTAGCAGAAACCCCGTGGAACGAGTAGGGGGTGTGAAGCCCAGAATTTTGGGTAATAGTAGGGTAAGAGACTCTGCAGAAAGCACAGAGTGCGGGCTATAGTAGGTTGAGTCAAAGGGTAGTTTTCCTGAACACAATGTAAAGAAATAGTAATAGAGTTGGCCCGCAGTGGCATCGCGGGCCAAGGAAAAGTATAAATAGAGCGAGGCTCTATGAGGGAAAGGAAGAAAAATTTTGGTTTTTTGGTTCGAATATGTAATGGGTGAATAGTTTGAGAGTAGTTGTAACTCCAAGTCAAGGGAGTAGGGTAGAAGGTAGAGGCTCTGTAGCTGTGTGCACAAAAGCTTTGAAAGTTTGTAGTTGTTTGCGCAGACCCCTGTAGCTGAGTGTGGAGGGTGCATCTGGATGTATTGTTGAAGATTGATAATAAAGATAAGTTTCTTTTGAGTCTTGTGTTGATTTCGGCTTTACTCTTTTATGATAAATGAACTATTATGATTTCTTCATTTGTTATGGTTTAACATAGGTAAACTAGGTTAATCTTGATGCCCTAAGTAACCAAAAGTAATAAATGTTTTCTTAAAGACCATTTTAACTAGATCAAACCAGTAATAAGTGATTCAATCTGTAATAAGCACGATAAGGATATTTCGATCTGCGCGGATCTGGCATAGTGCGAGGCTGAAGAACAACATGTGAGCCCCATCTCACATCCAAGACATCCCCAGGGTGTGGAAACCTAGCTCTAGGACCCTCCCCTGGTACCTCGAGTGAGACTTTAGTCCGCACTTCAGGGGCTATTGCCAAAAGGGTCAGTAGTTGCGGGATTTGTTTGGCTAAATAATTCTTCCGAACTTGGGTCAAGCCCAAATAAGCCAACAAATGGTTCTGTTGCTGGGATTGGGATTTGCTTAAGGGGTGTCTAATGTGGGAACACTGGAATCCTACAAAGATAGAGCTTGAAGATTGGTGGGATCTAAAGCTCCACGAGTTTGCGGTTCAAGAAAATAGGAACTTGCGGGTATCAAAGGAACGGTGGTTGGATCACTAAATCTTCACAGACATACATGAGATCTTCTTTGTAACATTCTTGATAGAATTGTATGAGTGGATCACAAAGCTAGATAATAGTGTGGGAAGGTGCAGATTAGACCAGTCGATAGTGTGGACCCCAGAACTGGTGTGTAGACTAGAATCCACTGAAGACAAACTCGCGTATGAAGTTGATCACTGGGTAGATCGAAGCATTTGAGGATTTATCATTGAATTCGTAATAGATACCATTGTAAGCTACAATGAAGTGAAAAGACAATTTCTCGAAGGACTGCGGGGTCAGTACATTAAGTCATTAAACACTTGGATTAAGATGTTGTTGTGCAAAAAATAGATTATGCGTATACATTAATGTCTGGGGTAACATAGAATGGAAGAGGTTACCAAGGAACGGGAGGAGCAGGGAAAAGTCCTCTGATTTCTATCTCGTAGGAAAGTGATGAAGATCTTGCTAGGTTCTCACCCAGAAGTGTAGTCTAGTTGATTACAGAATGTCTTCCACTGATATCACCTCCATCTATGCCATCACCCCCATCACCCACGTCACGCTCGCCCACACCACCTCAATCCTCACCACCCCTTCCACCACCTCCTAGAATAGGGATGGTGGCCGTATTCAAGTTACTGGCCTTTCAAGGTATAAGAAATGAAGATCCAAGCCAATTTTGGTTTGTGATAAGCTCTGTATGGGACGTGTAAGGTATAACGGATGAAAACATCAAAAAGGGTACGCTGGTCAATGCACTCTAGGAGCGTGCGCTGACATGGTATATAAAACACTCAATCGACCATCCGAATGAAGGACTAGTAGCTATATAGGATGCACTTAATAAGGAGTTTGGATGACCAAAGTCAAAGAACCAATCGATCATTGGGTTCAAGGAAATAACAAAACTGCCTGGTGAAACCCTATGGGATTTGGACATTAAAGAGTACAATTCGCGAAGCTAATATGACGTTGACCAATGGACAACATTACATGTGGTTTGTGGCATCATTTATACCCCATCTAAGGATGGCTCTGTCGCAATAGAAGATCTCAACCTAGGCTGAGGCACTAGAGATAGTTATGAGGTTATACGCAACCCCAATTTCGGACCTAGGGTTGGGAGTTCAACAACTCCACGCGCAACCTCAAAACTTAAGCTTGGAAGTACAAAGCTTGAAGCAAGGAAGAATGCCCTGATCAAGGGTATAGCCGGAGGCATGGTGTATTAAATGTAAAAGCCATGCACACGACAAAGACCATTGTTTAGTCTTTGCAAACTATCTGGCGGGAGGAGGCTCGATGCCATTACAAGTGGAAGTCCAGATAGGACAAAATGTCACATCTATGCTCTAGTGTGTGATTTATCAGGTGGGAGGGAAACATGCAATAGATCATTGCCATCTATTATAGAACTATACCCTTTCCTCACAACATTTATATTGCAATTTTTGTTGATTAGTAGGACACGATGAGTGAACATGTCGAAGTTATGATTTAATGATGGAATGGACCCTAGCCTACAGGGTATAGGCTGAAACACGGGGAGGATTTCAAGGATGAGGTTGGGGACCTAGCTGAGGTCGTAGACAGATAACTTGTTATAATTGTGGTGAACAAGGACACTATTCTCGTGAGTGCACAAACCTAACTAGGATCTCATGTCCTTATTGCAAACAATTCGATCACAAATTGGTAGATTTTCCAACATTGCTTTCCCAATTAAATGGGAAAGGGGTGCTTCAACCTTTGCCAACCCAAAATGTCCAGATGATGCATGCGGAACCCCATGAAGAGGACACTAGTATAAATATGGTGCGAAGGAATGGTGTAACGGAAGGAGGGGACACAGGAGGGGCACGAGGCGACCCACCTATGGGGAACCGTATTGTTGAACTGTTACACAAAAATATCGTCACCATGACTATTTGCAGTCAGTATGGGTCTATCATCACTTATACTGTCCTCCTAAGCAAGTCTCAGACCTTATCTCTTCATGTCAATCTTTGCAAATGAGAGAAAGACATTGAAAATCAATATTACTCTGGTTCCGCACTTTCTCTCACTTTTGCCTGCGGGCCCACACCCTTTGTTCATATTACCTGCATATCTGCATGCTCTATCTGTAAAGGGGTGGGTGCGTACCCCTGTAAAAGTCAAAAGGTGCGAGTTTATCCTAAAAAACTCACTTTTGGGTTAATTCTAGATGTTTCTAGAAGGATTCTTGACGTGGATTGTTCGCTCCAAGGTGGTTCATGCATCCAAAAAGAGAAGGAGCTAATCCCTTGATAGGAGGAGCTATCCCTTTGAAGGAGGGCTTTATCCCTTTGAAGGAGGATCTAGTAACTTCCCTCCATTGCACTATAAATTAAGGCATTGGTTTAGTTGCTGGAGACGTTAGAAGCTGAACATTTTTTAGGGTAAATGCTGATGGAATTAGGACTTCCTAGTTAAACTTGAGAGGGGAGATCACATACCTTTTGGTTTCATTGGGAAGTGAGTGAAACTTGTAAGAGTAGAGGAGACTTCTTGTCAGACCCTGGGAGGAGCTTGTACAACATCAAGGCACAGGTTGTAAAGTTCTTCTTTCATTTGAATTAATACAATCAGATTCATTTTCTCAACAAATTGTCTTATGTGGTTTGTTTCATAATCTCCTTGATCATTATGATGAATATGCTTTATGATATTGGCTTTTCAGGTGCTATTTAATTTTTTTTCTTGTTTGTGTTTGCAGACTTACTTCAAGGAAGCTCATTTGGAGCAAAGGAGTGAGGCTTCCACAAACTTGCATCGGACCCAAGGTAGGCCTAAAACACTTGTTTTCCTTTGTTTTTAATTGCATATTTAGAGAAAGATAGTTTTTGATTGGCTTGCTTGTCACTAGATATCTTTAGATACTAGGGAGGTCAATCTTGTCCACAACCTTGACTCATTCCGTGTGACAAATACTTTTACCCTCCTAACCAAATATAATAAAATATTCCAAGTGGTTATTCCAAGAATATTGGGGTTAATAATATTTTATTATTGCTCACTATTAGAGGATAACTAAATATTTTGCTATAAATAGAAGGGTTTTCCACTCATTATTCACTTTTGGTTATTTTCATTATTTCACTCATTGTTGTAACTTTGACTATTTTCATTGTCGCACACCATATTTTTACTGGGTTTATACATTATAGAGGAGAGAGACTATGCACCAGCAAAAGACATCTGAGGATAGCTAAGAACCCATCCCATAGAGGGGGACTGGTAACATTTATTTGTTCCCTTCACAGGTGTTATAATAAAACTATTCTTTGTATATCTGGTTTCCATTCGATGATTGGAGTTATGACTCTTTCATTTCATTGTTTAACTATGATTATGGCATAGACTCAGACTTTCGCAGGTTTTGTTTCTATCAGTTGTTGCAAATATACAATGTTTAGCAACCATTTATATTGTTGACATTTTTTGTCATCCACAATCTTAAGTGGGTACTTTTCGTACATCTTTGAGAAGAAAACACTACAACAAATTAGTGACTCTGTTGGGGATTTTCTAATTGTTGCCAATCACAAAATTGGCGACTCCACTGGTGTTATACTTCATATCCAAAAACCAAGGTGACCTTCGGTTTTCAGCTTAGGATTTCTTCTTTTTTCAATTCTCTTAATGATTCATAGTTTTTAACCCTATATCTATTAAATTTTTTACTTTCGCAAGCTTCCTGGTCTTTTCCGCAGGTCACAGGAATGAACCGCGAAAAAGGCGACAATTTTTTCTGAGATTTTTCGATCAAGATCCATGGAGCAGAAATCACACTTTTTGGCCCAAAAAGTGTGATCCCACCTGAAAAATAGTTCAGTACCTGTGATTTCTGGGTTTTAGGGTTTTTCTAAGATCTGTTTCTAGATTTTGTAGAGAGCTATCTGTCGAGTTGTCTGACCTCTATCTCATCGCACTTAGACGTTGATCTACTCTAGTTTACTCGTTGAAGTGGAATTTAGCCCCCCCAAGATTTCTAGTATGCTTCCACCTTTATAGGAGGAGTTTAGTTGAGTGAGTAGTCTGAGTTTCTGCAGTGCTTTCAGCCATATTTTCCATATATGTACCCTTTTGTTTCAGATCTATAAAGATAGGTTGTCACCATCCATAGTTTCAGAATACAAATTGTTTGTTCATTGGCCTTAGGGTCCCATCAGTTGCCCTAGGTGTTTCAACCATCTCCCTATATTTTTGCAGCAATATTCCCCTCTATTTTTTGTCGTTGTTGCACCACTTTCCATCAACGTAGTGTCACTTGATCCCAATCACACTGACATTTAGATCTCTTAACTATTTTAGTGTATTTTTCGTCAATTTAGCCACCAACTAGCATAGTGTTTGCAAACCCAGTTTGGGTGGGGTTTAGTTAATTGTTTTTTTCTTCATTTTATGTTGTTAATTTTAATTTTTTTTCAACAATTTTTTTCTTTTTTAAAAATACACTTGCACACACAAGCACACCTTAAGTGAAGGGTGATTGGTTTACATCGCCCAGCCAAGAATTAACATAATAAATATTTCTCCCCTCATCGAGACAAAGGCATATTATTGATCTCCCTTCACCATTTATGTGTATCGTGTGTCTTACCACCATTGTGCCACCAAGGCATTTGTCACAGAGACTATTAGGCCTTCACCCCTAGTTTCCGCTTGGGCATATTACCCTCCCCTCCCCATGTCAGGCTCAAATTCATAGCCCTCTGAGTCCCCACACTGACACTTCTACTGGTTCACCTAATTCCTCATCTGATTCTGAGCCTCCTTCACTGCATATCATCACCATGTCTGGACCAACAACTAATGTAGGAACCCATCCTAGTGTTGGCTTCGTTCTATCCCGATGGTCACACCAAGGGGAACAGTCTCAGGAACCATTTCGGTAGCCCGCATACTCCCCTTTATGGTTGGGTTAAGTCTATCGGATTTTAACCAGTTGATAAACGACCCCATACACCACGATGCTGGTTGGCCTTCTATGTTGACTAAGCTTCCCTCAGACATCCCAAAGTTTGAGGGTAATGCTGGAGAGGATCCTACCAACCATGTTCGATCCTTCCACATGTGGTGTTCACCCAACTCCATTATTGATGACTCCATTCATCTTTGGCTATTCCAATGCACACTCATTAGAGACACTGCAAAATGGTATGTAGACTAGCCCGTTGCATCTCGTTCCATTCTCGCAACACTTGCTAAAGTGTTCCTCTCATATTTCCAGTTACCTCTCTCGTACGACACTGGTACGGAGCTATTGACCCTATTCCTTCAACCCTTCGCCACTTGCCTTTTCAACCAAGTTCAAGAGTGGCATTGAAGGAGGAGCACATGTCGTGCACCACCCTTCAAAGACCATGTCTATCTAGATTGGTTTCTTAGGAGCCTTTTATCTTCCATTGGAAAATATGTCACGTCCCATTTTCCTCAAACCGAGGAAGAAGCCATCCAAACCGCTCTGAGATATGACCTAATTTATGTGCAATCCTATATGTCTATAGCGTCATTCCAGACCTCCCTCGTCCTGGAAGTGCCAATGCACCAAGGGAATCTCACATCGTTGATGGTATCATTGGAACCATTTGACACCCTTCGCCATATACTCATCAAAGTTATGGGTATCTAGATGGGGGCACCAGTTCCTCTAACACTTATGCCCCTCCTGCTAGCAACAAGTTTTCAGGGCCCTAATCTATCTACCAAGTTGTTTCTCCTCCTTATGCACAGCCCAACGCTCCAGCCCCTCAAGCATTAGCATTGTAGCCTCACATGCATCCTCTGCCCCAGTAGTTGCCGACCCCTCAGGGTCAAGTGTTTTCACAGCAATGTGATACCAATCTCCCCAATTCAAAGAAAAATAATAAGGGAAATGGTAACAAGGGTAACTAGGGTAATCAAGGTAATCAACCTAGTGAACCCCAAGGGAACTAACCTACCACCAACAACCAACAATATGGTGATCAACCCAAGTAGAACAAGGCTATTCATACCAACAAGCCTTTTTCATGTTGTGGTGTACATGGAAATTCTACACGAGTGTCGTCTCTTACTCGAGATGCGCCAAATGTGGGAAGCTCAAGCAGCTTCTAGAGGTCAACAATTACCTCAAATATTGTGCCATCTCAACCGACAGTGCTTACAAATCCTTTCCCTTAGCAAGGATTTGTAGCTACACAACCTCAACCCAGTCAAGCAACCCATACCCCCCAACCTTCTGGTCCTCTTGAGTACCAAATCCTTATGATGAATTCTGATGAGGTCAATACCTTTGTTATCAACTTACAAACTCGACCGCATCAATATGACAAGCCATCGACTCTGTCTTCCACTGAGTCCAAAACCATACCATCTGTTGAGCCTCTTACAACACCAAATGGTCCATTACAGATCCCTCAACCTAAAGTTGAGGTCATTCCCAAGATCCCAAAAGGACCATTACATCGTAACACTGCTTCTAACCAATCTTCCCATTCATACAATATAGTAGACGACTTGGTACAATCACCTATTGCCATCTCGACGCTGGAGGTACTCCAATCATGCCCATCTCAAAAGAAATCTCTACTAACTACATTGGGCACAATAGATCCTTCCACCCCTTCAGGACCTCCTCCATTTGTGGGTTCCTCTCCTATGTTCCCACTAGGAACTGTTCCTCCAGGTCTTAGCCATCGAGGAGCTATTCCACTAGAACATTACCTTGTAGTCCAGATACCTTTTGTTATTTCCCCCTCCAGGAGTATTTTTTGTCCCTGTCATTGCTTTGCTAGTACTTCCTAACATGACTTTTGGGATCCCAGTATGGTACATTAATCCCCCTACAAGCATTCCACCAGGTTAGCCCTGACCTTATCATGCTTTGACCCTAATTCAATCGGTCCCTACAACCACTATTGTTGCTTCAATTCCACCGCAACCTTGTTATAGACATTTTTGGGCACTTCAACCCCAATCACAAATGTCCATAAACTGAGGGCTCTTAATTCCCTAAAAGGGTTGCTTCATTGCCTAAAGGAACAAGGTCAACTGATTACATCATCTCCCAGAAGTTCTCCACTGAAAACTGCTCACAAATGGTCAAAACTGGACCATACTGAAAGCTCCATGCAGAGGGTGCGATGCATATCACCTTCCCAATGTACAGGGTGCGATGCATACTATTTTTCTCCTCTGTAGGGTGCGATGGTCGGGAATGGACAATGGCAGGGACAAAAATGCGAGGTGGAAGATCATGGAATCTTCTAGAAGCTTCCCCTCTGACACTTGCCACTTCATTTTCGACCAAGGATGAGTAAGAGATCATCATTTCTCCAAGTGGAAGCAGGAACTCTCAGAGAGAAGACACTAATCAAGATCCCAAAAGATGACTCACCTCTCTGTATTCATCTATATATGGATCCCTCATCACAGAGATCCAGAGGCTGGAATTTTGTAACTTATAGAGAAGTGTTGTTGGTATTCTGGTGTACATTCACAGTGTTGGGTGATTTTCTTTGCTTGAGGTGAAGAAGGGCTTCTTAGCTGGAGGATGATGCTAGGTCAGAGCTGCTCATGGTTGTAATCCTCTTGCTACTTTTTATCTGAATAAAGCTATTCTTGTTTCCTTCCATATTCTTGTGTACTTGTTTATATAAGATTGTATATGGTTAATGCACATCTGATCCTGTATTATTTATGAACTTAGATCTTAGTTTCTTGCATAGTAGTATGTTGTTGTGATTCTATAGGTCCTTTTGAAGCTGAGCAGACAAAGAGTGAGCGGCAAAACTCTATCAAGAAGGAGAGGGAATCGAGCGCAAGACTCAGGTTGGCCCTCTTGGTTCTCCCCTCATCTATTTTCGTAAAAGGAATCAATAGTAGAATTTGATTGTTTGTTTCTAAGATAGCCACCCATCTTAGTGTGAATAGCAACATCCGTGTGGACATTGTTCCTGTATAACACCTAGGTAGCCAAATCTTCTCTACCGGTTTACTAGATGACCCCATCTCTGTTTGTTGTTTTGGTGCACTTGGGGACTGAGATGTTGCATTTTCCTCATGCCATTTTAGAGCTATTTCTAAGAAGGCTTCCCAAGCCATAACCCTCTCTGCCAACTAATGAAGGACAATGGTTTTTATGAGATTGTGATGGAACAAGCTTGGAGAGTGCTCTTTGTCCTTCAACTGTATCTTCTCAGACACTTTTGAAATACTTCAGAACAAGTAATTGCACGTATTGAGTGGCTTTTGAGATGTGAAGTGAATCAAGAGGTGAATGTGGTATGCATACAACCTTGAGAATATAGCTTCACAGCTAAAGAACCTCGTGATGGTCTTCATTAAAGGAGCATACTTCTCAAGCAAATATCTGAAAGGCATAAGGTGAGTATGTGTGTCTTTGTATGGAGTCTTTAAGAAGGGCTTGTAGTTTTGAAGATCTAGACTCATTCCCTTGAACCAGTATTCGCCATTATCTGGTAAACCAGTTGCTAGTGAGATGGAGGCCACTGAGAAACTAAACTCAATACCAGCAATGACAATAGTCTCCCCTTTCAAGTATGTAGCTACTAATCTGTCAGCTACTCATAAAACCATGCTTCACTTACTCTTTTGCAAAATTCCAAACAGTGAACATCTTCAAAGCATTGTTTGATGAAAGGATAGGAGTTGATATGATTGCAATCTGATGGCTCATATCTGAGTATCCTCCCTCATTTGTGTTGTCTCTCTCTCTAGTGAAGAATCAATCTCCATGATGACACAAAATCCTAGCATCAGGAAGTGAAAATAGATGTGAGGTGAGTATGAAAATGAAGTGATATATGAGGGATTTTGACAAAATGATGGGAGGGGTTTTGTAAAAGATGAGATGGCTTTGAGAAACTTATGGAAATGAGTGAGGAAGGTAATGAACAAATGTGGTTACTTGTAAGTGAGACCAAGAAGATTTATGATGTGATTTTGGCAAAATAACTCTAAGAATGAGCTAGAGTTTTGTTTTTTTAGTGCTTAAACTTGATTTGGAGGTGGATGGACTGGTCAAGATTACTCATAATACATGTGTGCAGGTGTAGAATGTCAATTTACATGTTAAAGAGATGAAAAATTGTGATGACCATTTCTACCCTAGCATTTCCCATGGCACTTTTGCTACAAACCCTAGCTTGAGATATTATCAACTTGGAATGCAAATGGGAAAGCAAAAATAGAGGGAAATGATGTACTTACTTGTTCCTCAACCTTAGAAAGCAATTTGATCGAGTTTGAAAGAAAAAAATTTGAAATTTGGGAAAATTTGGGTGATTTTCAGGTACTTTTCCCTGTGCGTAGCGCAGTTCTTCTACGCGCAGCGCCTGCCTCCAAAGCGCAATGCAGTGTATCTACACATAGCGCCTTAAATTTTTGGCCAAATTCTCCTAGGGAAAGGGATTTTTTTCTTTTTTAGGTGAGAGAGCTCGATGATGAAGAATGAGTGAGAGATGAATGAAAAGGTTTTGAGTCTTTTTGAGTTTATATAGGGGTAATTTCTTCACTTTTTCAAAAAGAGAAAAGAAACTAATCCTCCTTTGTGAGCTGATTTCACTTTATGAAGGAAAATTTTACCTTTACCATTGCAAATGTGCTTTTTGCATCTCCTAAGTGCTAGTGCTTTCTTCTCCTGAAACTTTTGATGTCATGAAAATGTGAATAAATCATGTTTCAATTCTTGAACTCTTTGCTTTGTCACGTTTGACTTATTTCTGATTTTTTTATGGAAATGGTGGACCTTGGGGACCCTTATGACCTGATGGATGACTTAAGACCTAATTGGATGATGATGATGACTTGACCAATTTTCATGGTATATGACAAGCAACCAGCATGAGAGAAATTTCAAACAATGACTTCATCTTGGACTAACTATACAATGACCAAATTTGCTGTGTAAACCTAGTAACAAAAAAAATTGATGATGAAAGCCTGAAAATATCATGGTAAATGAAATATTTTGATCCAGGTGATAGGCTAACAAGACTGACACTAACGGAGACAATACTGCAGAGGTTTAATATGCAAAGTAGTAACTCGGTGAAGGTTCCTATTCCTGTAGGTGTGAGGTTATTTGCTAAATAGTGTCCCAAGACACAAGAACATGAAGAGGACATGTCCCATGTTCCATATGCAAGTGCAGTCAGTAGCCTAATGTATGCAATGGTCTATACTACACCAGACATTGCACATGCAGTGGGAGTATTGAGAATGTTTATGTCAAAACTAGGGAAGGAGCACTGGATAGCAGTGAAGCAGGTTTTTAGGTATTTGCGTGGCACTAGTGATTATGGTTTGTGCTACCAAGGAAGACCAGGATTGGACAGAGTGTTGGATATTCATGGGTTTGTTGATGCAGACTGGGCTAGAGATCTGGATCAAAGAATATCTACAAGTGGATATGTGTTTAACCTATTTCGAGGTGCAGTCAATTGGATGATTAAGAAACAATCTGTAGTGGCACTATCAAATACAGAGGCAGAATACATGGAAGCCATTCATGCAAGCAAGGAAGAAATTTGGTTGCAGATATTGCGTTCAAGTATGGGGTTAGTACAGGGAGATATAAGGATAGACTATGACAGCCAAAGTGCAATTTTCTTGCGAAAGAACCCTGCATATCATTCAAAGACAAAGCACATTGATGTTCAATATCGCTTTGTGAGGGATATGATAGAAGACAAAAATGTGTTGCTAATAAAGGTGGACACTTTGAATAATAGTGCAGATACATTAACAAAATATGTGAGCTCTGAGAATTTCTCTTGGTGTAGAGAAACAATGGGCATTGCAGGGCTAGATAAATGACTAAGCTCTCTTGTGGCCCCCTGTGGAAAGAAAAAACAAGTGGGGGAATGTTGGCTTCTATTATATTCTTTCAACGACTAGCCCACGTAGTTAACCGGGGGGTTAGAGGGGGGGATATTCTAAGAAATAGGTATTTGTGTCCTGGGATAGGGAGGATTTTGATAGCTAGTATACATATAACCTTGTTGTCCATCTCCAGGGTGACCTTGCAAAGGTTGAAATGACTGAGTTTGGACTTGTTAACCATAAGGAATTTGAGGGATACCTTGATATGATGGATATTGTTGCCCTGTGGGGTTTTTCATCATCCCAACATAAGGTGGATTCGGTTTTGGTTATGCCTATTCCATACCATACACATTCTAACCCATTTGAGCTTGAAGAATGGCCTACCCAAACTATTGTGATTGTAAGTTACCTTGGAGAGGTTGGGTACACATGGCTTCAGATGTGCCAAATACCAGCGGAATGGATTGAGTTAACGGTACATCCCGTAAAGGTTGGCTCCCATTCATTTGATTTTGAACGGGTTGAGATATCGGTTGTTGAATAGAAATATGAGGGTTAGATGGGACAGGTTCAGAGGCTAAAGATGAATCCAGAACTGAACTAGGTTGAATAGGAAATGTAGGTTTCCAAATATTGGTAGTAATTCCTAAATAAGGAGGACTTGTTTAAGGTTTAGCACTAACTTGAGGAGATGGAAATGAACCTACAACAGGTTTCCCCACAGCTAAAAGAGGAGGGTAATACATAGGAAACTACCCCCCAAGCGAAGGGTTCCCAATAGGAGATGGACTGGGTTGTTGTAAATAACCATGTCCACTAACATAAGGGACATTCTACTGTTGAACTATAGGTGTAGATGGAGGAAAAGAAGCAGACTATTTAGCACTCATTAATGAAGTTTTAGACGAAACTCTAGAGGTAGATGTCATGGGAGGGATCCAAAAATTGGATCCAACACTAGAGAAGGTACCAGACAAGGATTGGTAACTAGGTGGGATGGGCGAGCCACCATACAATGTGCCTCTAGTGTCGTTACAAACATGGATGCGGTCACAACTTGGGTTGTCTCAACCATGGTAGCGTATACTTTTCATGCATGGGGTGTCATCCATTATACCAGGAGGTCGTGGAGAACAGTCTGATACACTTACCTATGTGGAACAAGATATCACCTGCAAAATGCAACACTGGAAAAAAATTACAACTCCTACGTTTATAGAAGTCGAAATGCATCTCTAGCCTAGACCTCTACATGTTTGTGTTAATGTTACAAATGCTCATTAGATTGATTCAGTAAATGTTAAAGTTTACCTTGAGTTAAGTTTTGGTTTTCAAGGCTCAGAATGAATTTCATTTGAATATCCTAAAACAAAAACTAGCATGATAAAATGAAATTTCTCATTACAATGAAAATCTATATATGGGAGGGAAGAGAACAAAGAATATGTAGCATACAAGATATAAAAAACATGATTGTTAAGCAATTCCCCTAATGCAATTGTCTCTAACTACAATTTTCATTCACAAAACCCTAGATGCAATGCATGATGCATAAGATTTTTCTTTTCAAATCCACTTAAGTTTTAGATCAAAACTTAGATATTTGCCTAATCACTAATAAAAAACATTTTTCAGAATGATGACTAAAATACCAATTCCTTCAAGCAATCCAATGATCAAGAAATCAGTTTTCTCATGACCTAATGATAAGAAGAAAGTAAAATATAAACAAATTCTTATTAAAGGAACTCAAAACCAAAAGAAAAAAAAATTAAGGCTTCTGAGAGGGCTAAATAGACTCAGGGACACAAGGAGGACCAACTAGAATCAAGTCAATCAAAGAGAAAATCATGAAAGGGATATTTTTTAAGGAAACAGGGGTCAATGTAGGTGCAAAGAGACTACCATTTCTCTGCAACAAAAGTACATAGAAGGCCAAGGTACTCTAGAATGCTCTATCAACAGACCAGCGGGTGCGCTGATCAAGGAAAAGGTATTTTCCGACACAAAAAATAAAAGCGACTCAATGAAGGGTCGTCCTAGGGTTTTTTTAGACTGAGTGAGACACTAGAGGTCTATTTAAGAGGTGTAACAAGGGAAAAAGTCAAAGAAACCACAAATGAAATGCATCGATCCACAGTAGAGTCGCCAATTTGTTATACGTAATCTATGACTGCAAATATAAGTATCTTCCTTAGACCTAATGGTCTGGTCTAGAAAAACCAAAATCAAAGACTATAATTTTTTCCTTCGAAGAATTGGAAAATGGAAAGATGCTTACTTGTGATCCTTCTCAAGCTCTTCTCTCCTCTTCGCTTTCCAAATCCAACATACCTTTGATCTCTATAATTAGAACCTGGAGAAACAAACAACACAAACCAAAGATATACGACATCCATGTAGCACTATCCAATCATTATATTCAATGGATCAGCATAGCATTGAAACACATGTATATAAAGATAACATAACACAAGCAGGAAAATGGCATACTCTTTGTATTAATATGAAAGGGAGAGAGTTTACAACCAAAAGTGGAGGTTGATCTTGTAGAGAACCTCCCAAGTTGACTTGTCCTTCCTTGCCACTATGTACAATTCAAAAACACCCTAATGCATGGGAATGATAACTCTTTTATGACCAAAGAAGCAACATAAGGGTATAATTAGTCTCCAAAATCAAACCTCTAGCTTGTGGATGGCAGTAAATATAGAGTAGATGGTAGTTTAGAAGTACATTCCTCTAGCCTAGACCTCTAGATGTTTGCGTTAATGTTAAAAATTCTACTTAGGTCATTCAGTAAATTTTAAAGTTTATCTTGAGTCAATTTTCAGTTTTCAAGACTCAGCATGAATTTCACTTGAATATCCTAAAATACAAACTAGCATGATAAGATGAAAAATTTTCATTTCAATGACAATCTATATATTGGAGGGAAGAGAACAAAGAATATGTAGCATACAAGATATAACAAACAAGGTTGTTAAGCAATTTCCCTAATGAAATTGTTTCTAACTACAATTTTCACTCACAAAACCCTAGATGCAATGCATGATGCATAAGATTTTTCTTTTCAAATCCACTTAATTTTCAAATGAAAACTTAGATATTTTCCTAATCACTAATAAAATAGTTTTCAGAATGATGACCGAAACACCAATTCCTTCAAGCAATCCAATGATCAAGAAATTCATTTTCTAATGACCTAATGATAAGAAGAAAGTAAAATATAAACAAATTCTTATCAAAGGAACTCAAAACCAAAAGAAAATAAGATGAAGGCTTCTGAGAGGGATAAACACACTTAGGGACACAAGGAGGACCAATTGGAATCAAGTTAATCAGAGAGAAAATCATGAAAAAGAACTTTTTTGCATGAAGCAGAGGTCAATGTAGGTGTAAAGAGGCTACCAGTTCTTTGCAAAAAAAAGTACAGAGAAGGCCAAAGTGCTCTGCAACACTCTGTTAGTAGACTAGGGGGTGCGTTGATCAAGGAAAAGGGATTTTCTGAAACAAAAAATAAAATGCAGCTCAATGAAGGGTCTTCCTAGGGTCAGTTTAGACTGAGTGTGACATTGGAGGTTTGTTTAAGGGGTGTAACAAGAGAAAAAGTCAAGGAAACCACTAAGGAAATGAATCAATCCCCAGTAGAGTCACTAATTTGTTATACAAAATCTATGACTGTGGATAGAAGTATCTTTCCTAGACCTAATGGCCTAGTCTAGAACAACCAATATCAAAGACTATAAAGTTTTCCTTAGAATAATTGGAGAATGGAAAGTACCTACTTGTGATCCATCGCAAGCTCTTTTCTCCTCTTATTTTTTCATCTCCAACCGTAGCTCTGATCGTTATAATTAGAACTTGCACAAACAAACAACACAAGCCAAAAACCTACAACATCTATGTAGCTTTATTCAATCATTCTATTCAATGGATCAACATAGCATTGAAACACATGTATATAAACATTAACATAACACGTGTAGGAAAATGGTATACTCTTTGTATTAATATGAAAGGAGAAATTTTAAAACCAAAAGTGTAAGTTTATCTTGTAGAGAACCTCGCAAGTTGACTTGTCCTTCCTTGCCACAATGTACACCTCAAAACCACCCTAATGCATAGGAATGATAACTCTCTTATGACCAAAGAAACAACATAAGGGTATAATTAGTCTCCAAAATCCAACTTCTAGCTTGTGGATGGCATTAAATATATAGGAGATTGTAGTTTAGGAATTCTTATCCATTTACCAATCTAGGCTTGAGATCCACTCTTGATGGGAGGATGAGCTCAAGGGATAAGAGATGAAATTTCCAAGGTAGGAAGAGATAGGATTCAAAATCCTTATCTAAGGTAAATGGTTGTAACAACTCTTGGAAGCTTTTGGAAGAGGAAGTTTCAATATTCTTTTTATTTTTCTTGAATTTCTAGAATTAGCATAGCCCTAGCAAGAGAAAACCTACTCTAATTAGAGAAAACACATAAATTAGTAACTCGTTATTGAATGCAGGTCCCTAAAGGGCCAGGGTGCACTGGGCCTTAAACGCACTGGAATGAACTAGTCAAGGTCAAAAACTCGATTTGATACAGTCATGCTTTGGGCTTTGTGTAGGGATGATGATAAGGTGTTCATGGATGTGGATTGATCCAATTTGTATTCATATTAACCAGATGTGACAAAATGGCCTATAATAGAAGGCTTACCATTATGGAAAAGGAAGGACATGATAACTCGGAGAGTTTCAAAAAGTAAAGGCTTTATAAGCCTTGACCTCATCAAGAGAGCAAGAGACACTGATATGTAGATTTTCGATAATATTAGGTTTAATTGAAATGTCAAGAGGGATGGTCTCTTCAATGTTTGACAAGTTCTTCTCAAAATCGACATTGTAAATGGATGTGAAATTCATAGATAATTCAATTATATTGTTTTGATAAAGTTCATTAATATTGTCCTCGAAGGAATCTGGAAAGGAGGAACGATGATGATGATCATCCTATGGCGCATCATCTGGCATCATGATCTCCATGATGCTCTCATCAGTAGAAAATGTACGAGAGAAAGGATCAAATAATTTACCATAATCTAAATAATGATCAACCCAATTGATCAAAGAGGAAGGATCAGAATAAGTCACACAAGCCGAATGGATAGCTTCATAATCTAGCTCAACGAGGTTGAGCAACATACAATCACCAAAAATAGCTGATATTAAATTGATTTGGTATTACACATGGATCAACTAGAGCAGTACAATAAGATATCATATTAATATAGGCAACCGAGGTATATTTATCAAGCAACGAGGCAAGAGGAAGAAGAAAGGCTCCCATAAGAGAGGAAAATTTAAGTAGTCCAACTCCAACAAGCTGATATGGGTGAGGGTTTTCCCCAATGAGAGGGAAGCTTCTAGTAACTAAAGAATCAATGGAAAATAAATTGAGTTAATCGATGGCTATGATACTGCCTTTATGAGGAAAAGCGATCATCTGAAAATATGTGGAAACAAATGCAGCCATGGCATAAACCCATGTACGACCCAATAGAATATTATAATATAGAGGTTCATCGATAAAATTCAAATTCTACTAATAAAGTATCTCCACCTAATTCTAGTTGTAGAGAATTCAAAATCCCACATGGTTGATAATTTCTTCCATCAAAAGCTTTCAAAATGGTTGGTGACATACTTAATTGGGGAGAATCAATAGCCTTATAGCAAGACAGGGACATAATACAAGTTGAGGCTCCTTCATCCACAATGGAATCATGAATATTATTACCACGAAAAAAAACCTTCATAATGTAGGCTAATCGAGCTATAAGTGGAGGTGTTGGTTCTCATGGTTAAAGACTACTAGGTTGGAATCTGAAGGATCAATACATCCAATTGCCAAGAGAAACGTCTTATTTTGGGAGGGGTAAATTTTCAACACCTCAAGCATGGACATAGATGATGGAACCTGAGCCAAGTCCTCAACTATGCTATAATTTTTATCAGCTCTTACGCAAGGGTTGAATTTCGATTTATGGATAACACCCTTAGCAGGATTAATCATTAATTCAATAGGAATAACATTTGGAGTAAATTCTGGTGGAGATGCGGTCGAACTAGTAGGTTGATTAGCAGCCTAACCATTCAACGGATTCGTATTACCATAGTCCTAACTTTGGGTAGCCACCAAAATATAATTTTTAGGCTTAGTAGATGAAACCATTAAAACCAATTTAGAGAAAGTAGCGTCCCACGCAACCAAATTGGTCTCCTGATTTGGAAATGGTTTTTTCAACACACCAGAAGTAGCAGATGATTTAAGGAATCGATTCACCTTTGCCTGGTGTGGACAATCAAGATTGAAATGCTCCTCATTATAAATTAGACATGGTAATGAGTTTTCCTTTTCTCTTCAAGAGACTGGTTGTTTTGTTTATCCTGTGGAGCATTGTATTTCCTCTTCTTGCCTTTGCCTTTCTTATTACTTCCTAGTTACAGGGATTTTCCATTTTATGACTAAATGGCATTGATCTTAGAAGTAGAATCTACGGGAGTGGAAGGAGGTTTGAGCAGTGACAGAAAGATTTGAACCAGATGGTTTACTCTTCAATTGTTGGCTGGTAGAACCAATCACGCCATCATTAGCATGTGATTATTTACCAAGAGTTTGAGAAATAGTATCGGTAGGTCACGGAGCATCAGGTATAAATGAGATCCAAGTACTGGGCACGAGATATCACCTACTCTTTGGTTACGACTCTACCTTCGGCTACGTCTTCTGTAATAGATGGAAATATAAACTTAATGAACCATCTAGCTAACAATTTTTTAGAAATGAAAGTCTTAACCAAAAGGCAATGACGTCGCCACTCATGAATATGATAATATATGTGAGTGGCCTTACTCTCCTTGAAGATGGTTAAGATTTTTTTCCAGTCTGATATCTAATGGGTAACTGGAAATTTGTTAGGAATTTAGTAGCTAAGGTTATAAAGTTATCAAACAAAGCTTGAGGTAATTCTATGTACCATTTTGTTCTCGTACTAGTAAGTGTATACTGGAAAAGACGCAAACAAATAGAATCACCATTGAGGGAGTTGGAAGAATACCACAGGTGATAAATCATTATGTGCATGGATGGGTTTTCTCTAGGATTTCCATGTAATTTAGTAATATCATAAGGCAACTTGGTAGGAATAACTGACAACCAAGGAGAATGAGAAATGGGATCATTGGTGAGCTTGGTCAAATCAGTAATTCAAGAGTTGCTATGAATGGCAACTACTTGTTAAGGTCTGATGGAAGATATCCTAGATAAGATGGGATAGTCTGAGAAATAGGTATATGTGCCCTAGGATAGGGAGGATTTTGATATCCATTATACAAATAACCCAGTTTTCCAACTATAGGTTGACCTTGCAAAGGTTGAAACGATTGAGTTTGGAATTATTCACCACAAGTAATTTGAGGGATACCTTGATACGATGGATATTGTTTCCCTGTGGGATTTGCATCATCCCAACATAATGTGGATTTGTTTGTGGTTTTTCCTGTATCATTCCATACACATTCTAACCCATTTGAGCTTAAGGAATGGCCTGCCCAAAATATTGTAACCATAAGTTACCTTGAAGAGGTTGGGTATACATGACTTGAGATGCATCGATACCAGTAGAATTAGTTTATTTAAAGGTACATCCTATAAAGTTTGTCTCACATACATTTAATTTTGAACATGGTGAGATATGGGTTGTTAAACTTAAATCTGAGGGGTAGATGGGATAGGTTGAGAGGCTAAAGATGAATCCAAAACTAAACTAGGTTGAATAGGAAAAGTAGGTTGCCAAACATTAGCAACCATTCCTAAATAAGGAGGACTCGTTTGAGGTTGAGCACTAAATTGAGGATATGGAAATGAACCTACAACAGGTTTCCCCCCAACTGAAAGAGGAGGGTAATACAGAGGAAACTACCCCCCAAGAGCAAGCTTCCCAATAAGAGATGGACTAGGCTATTGTAAATAACCATGTCCACTAACATAAGGGACATTTTTTTACTGAACTATAGGTGTAGGTGGAGGAAGAGGAGCGGACTATTTAGCATTCATTAATGAAGTGTCAAATGAAACTCCAGATGTAGAATTCATGGGAGAGGTCCATGGACTGGGTGTTACACCAGAGAAGGTATCAAACAAGGATTGGTAACTAGGTAGGAGGGCGAGCCACCATACAAATGTTCCTCTCATGTCATTACAAACATGGATGAGGTTGCAACCTGGGTTGTCTCATCCATGGTAGAAGATACTTTTCATGCATGGAGCAACATCCAATATACCAGGAGGTACGTGAAAAATGGTTTGATACACTTATGTACGTGGAACGAGATATCACCCGCAGAATGCAATGCTGGAAAAAAGGTCCTATGTTTATAGACATCAGAATACATCTCTAGCCTAGACCTCTAGATGTTTGTGTTAATGATACAAATGCTCCTTAGGTTGATTCAGTAAATTTTAAACTTTACCTTGAGTTAAGTTTCAGTTTTCAAGGCTTAACACGAATTTCACTTGAATATCCTAAAATGCAAACTAGCATGATAAAATGAATTTTTTCATTTCAATGAAAATATATATATGGGAGGGAAAAGAACAAAGAATATATAGCATACAAGATATAACAAACAAGATTTTTAAGCAATTCCCCTAATGCAACCGTTTCTAACTACAATTTTCACTCATAAAACCCTAGATGCAATACATGATGCATAAGATTTTTCTTTTAAAATCCACTTAATTTTCAGATGAAAACTTAGATATTTTCCTAATCACTAATAAAAAACACTTTTCAAAATGATGCTTAAAGCACTAATTCCTTCAAGAAATCCAATGATCAAGCAATTAGTTTTCTAATGACCTAATGATAAGAAGAAAGTAAAATATAAAAAAATAAATAAATAAATAAAAATAAAAATAAAAAAATAAAAAATTATCAAAGGAACTCAAGACCAAAACCAAACAAGATAAAGGCTTATGAGAGGGTTAAACACACTCAAGGACACAAGGAAGACCAACTGGAATCAAGTCAAATAGTGATAAAATAGTGAAAAGGTATTTTTTGCATGAAACAGGGGTCAATGCGGGTGCAAAGAGGCTACCAGTGCTCTGCAATGAAAGTACAGAGAATTCCAAGGTGCTCTACAATGCTATGTCAGCAAACTAGGGGTGCACTGGTCAAAGAAAAAGGATTTTCCGACACAAAAAATAAATGCATCTCAATGAAGAATCTCCTTAGGGGAGTTACGACTAAGTGAGACACTGGAGGTCTTTATAAGAGGTGTAACAAGGGAAAAAGTCAAGGAAACCACTAAGGAAATGAATAGATCCCTGGTAGAGTCTCCAATTTGTTATATGGAATCTATGACTGTGGATAGAAGTATCTTCCCTAGACCTAATGGCCTGGTCTAGAACAACCGAAATCAAAGACCATAAATTTTTCCTTCGAGGAACTGGAGAATGGAAAGATGCTTACTTGTGATCCATCTCAAGCTCTTTTCTCCTCTTGGCTTGTCAACTCCAACAGTAGTTCTAATCGCTATAATAAGAACCTACAAAAACAAACAACATAAGCCAAAGATATACGACATCCGTGTAGCATTATCCAATCATTCTATTCAATGGATCATCATAGCATTGAAACAAATGTATGTAAACATAACATAACACATGTAGGAAAACGGTATACTCTTATATATTAATATGAAAGGGAGAGAGTTTACAACCAAAAGTGGAAGTTGATCTTGCAAAGAACCTCCCAAGTTGGCCTTTCCTTCCTTACCAAAATGTACACCTTAAAAATACCTTAATGCATGGGAATGATAACTCTTTTATGACCAAAGAAGAAACATAAGTGTATAATTAGTCTCCAAAATCCAACCTCTATCTTTTGGATGGCAATAAATATATAGGAGATGGTAGTTTAGTAATACACATCTCTAACCTAGACCTATAGATGTTTGTGTTAATGATACAAATGCTCCTTAGGTTGACTTAGTAAATTTTAAAGTTTACCTTGAGTTAAGTTTCGATTTTCAAGGCTCAACACGAATTTCACTTGAATATCCTAAAAGGAAAACTAGAATGATAAAATGAAATTTTTCATTTCAATGAAAATATATATATGGGATGGAAAAGAACAAAGAATATGTAACATACAAGATATAACAAACAATATTTTTAAGCAATTCCCCTCATGCCTTAGTTTATAACTACAATTTTCACTCACAAAACCCTAGATGCAATGCATGATGCATAAGATTTTTCTTTTCAAATCCACTTAAATTTTAGATGAAAACTTAGATATTTCCCTAATCACTAATAAAAAACACTTTTTACAATGATGACTAAAACACCAATTCCTTCAAGTTATCCAATGATCAAGAAATTAGTTTTATAATTACCTAATGATAAGAAGAAAGAAAAATATAAACAAATCTTATCAAAGGAACTCAAAAGAAAAAGCAAACAAGATGAAGGCTTCTAAGAGGGCTAAACGCACTCAAGGACACAAGGAGGAACAACTAGAATCAATTCAATTAGAGATAAAATCATGAAAAGGAATTTTTTTTCATGAAACGGGGGTAAACGCAGGTGCAAAGAGGTTACCAGTGCTCTGCAATGCTCTATCAGAAGACCAGGGGGTGTGTTGATCAAGGAAAAGGGATCTTCTAACATAAAAAAATTAAATGAAACTAAATGAAGGGTCTTCCTAGGGTCATTTCAGACTAAGTGAGGCACTGGAGGTTTGTTTAAGAGATGTAACAAGGAAAAAATTCAAGGAAACCACTAAGGAAATTAATCGATCCCCAGTAGAGTCACCAATTTGTTATATGAATAATACGACTAAAGATAGAAGTATCTTGCCTAGACCTAATGGCCTAATCTAGAACAACCAAAATCAAAGTTTATAAAGTTTACCTTAGATGAATTGGAGTATTGAAATATGCTTAATTTTTATCCGTCGCAAGCTCTTCTCTCCTCTTGGCTTGTCAGATCTAACCATAACTTTGATCACTATAATTAGAACATGCACAAACAAACAACACAATCCAAACATCTACAACATCTATGTAGCATTATTCAATAATGCTATTCAATGGATCATAATAGCATTGAAATACATGTATATAAACATAACATAACACATGTTAGAAAACTATTTACTCTTTGTATTAATATGAAAGGGAGAGAGTTTACAACCAAAAGTGGAATTTGATCTTGTAGACAACCTCCCAAGTTGATGTGTCCTTACTTGCCACAATGTACACCTCAAAACCACCCTAATGGATGGGAATGATAACTCTCTTATGACCAAAGCAACAACATAAGGGTATAATTAGTCCCCAAAATCCAACCTGTAGTTTGTGGATAGCAATAAATATATAGGAGATGGTAGTTTAGGAATTCTTATCCATTTACCAATCTAGGCTTGAGATCCACTCTTGATGGGAGGATGAGCTCAATGGATAAGAGGTGAAATCTCCAAGGTAGGATGAGATAGGATTCAAAATTCTTATCTAAAGTAAATGGTTGTAACAACTCTTGGAAGCTTCTAGAAGAGGAAGCTTTGGGATTCTTTTTATTTTTCCCAAATTTCTAGAATCAGCATAGCCCCAGCAAGAGAAAACCTACTCTGATCAAATCAGGTGCAGAACTAAGAAATTTGTTGTTGAATGCAGGTCCTTAAAGGGCCAGGGGGCACTGGACTTTAAAAGAACTCGAATGAACCAGTCAAGGTCAGAAACTTGGGGATTTGAGAGAGTCATTCTTAGGGATTTGTATAGGGATGATGAGAAGGTGTTCATGGATGTTGATTGATCCATTTTGTAGGTTTATTGACCAAATGTGACAAAATGGCCTATAATAGAAGTCTTACCATTGTGGCAAAGGAAGAACAAGATAATTAGGAGAGACTCACAAAGTCAAGGCCTACAAGGGTTGTAATATTTTCCTTCCATTATTAATACAAAAGTGCATTGTTACTCCTATACATTATGTTTTTATTATGCATATGTAGAACATGAATCCTTGAATTCTTTTTTAGAGTTATTTGTATGTGTTTTCTTGTATATTTTTCTCTCTTTCTTATTTTGGATGATTTGCAGGTTCCACTTTTATAAATTGTTATTGGATTTGGAGCTAACAACTAAGGAGAATAAGGAATCTTTCATTGGATTCCAACTAATTTTTCCTTTCATATTCCAAACATCTCAAAGGAAAAACATTGTAGTATTTTCTTGGTTTCTTCTAGGCTAAGCCACTAGGTATAGGGAGATTAATTATGTCTGCAGAAGGAATTTATCCATAAAATAGTCACCCATCATCATTTTTCTAAAGAAGGATGGGACTTGGTAGATATGTATAGATTACAGAGAGTTGAACAAAATCACACTTAAGAATAGGTACCCCTTGCCCAAGATAGATGATATGCTGGATCAGTTTCAGAAAGAGAAATTTTTCACCAAGATGGAATTAAAGTTTGTATATCACCAGGTTCGATTCAAAGAAGAAGATACATGTAAGACTACCTTCAAAACTAGGAAAGGTTTGTATGAGTGGTTATTCTTGTGATTTTTCCTATGCAATGCACCATCTACATTTATGAGATTAATGAATGATCTATTATGCAATTTTATAAATTCATTTGTTATTGTTTATTTGGATGATATATTGGTATACAGTTCTACTTGGGGGAGCATATCTCACATATGATGTAGGTGTTGGAGACATTAAAGAAGCACCAACTGCTAGCAAATATCAAGAAGTGTGAGTTGGCATAGTAGTCTTTGGTGTATGTGGGGTATGTGATAGGTGGAGGAGAGTCGAAGATAGATCCTACCAAGATGGAGACCATCATGAAATGGATGATGCCCCCTAATGTTATGTAGGACAGGAGCTTGATTGGGGTAGCACAGTACCTGAGGAAATTCATAGCCTCATTTTTAGTGGTAGAATTACTGCTCCATGCCATAACAACAAGTGGCAAGAGTTTTTGGTGGGGAAAGGATCATCATAGGGCTTTTAAGTAGCTAAAGAAGAAAATTAATCAAGCACCGTATCTAGCATTACCAAACTAACAACATCCCTTTGAAATGGAGATAGATGTGAGTGAGTATATCATGGGAGCAGTCTTGTTAGGATAAATCACGTATGCTACCATTTTGAAGTATTTCATTGGGCATTTCTTAACTACCCTACCTACGACAAGAAGTTATATGACATGGTGCAAGTTATGAATAAGTGGAAGCACTATATGATGACAAAAGAGATAGAAATCCACACATATCACTAGCCACTGTTGTACCTATAGGCCTAGAGTAAGCTACAACAAACCAGGCATTATAAGTGGATGGGGTTTCTACAATAGTTTCATTTAGTTATTAAGGGCAGCATGAACAAGTTATCTGACATGCTTTCAAGGCCACCCACATCAAAGATTATAGATTTTGGAACTTTGATGCACATGGAGCCATTCACTTGTGATTCATAGAGAGAGGCATATTCAGAGATGAGGACTTCAAGGAGGTATGCCAACAATTGCAAAGTCAAATTCATGTGCACGATTGTGACAACACCATTAACTACCATCTCCATAATGCGTTACTTTATAGGTTGGATAAGCTATATCTTCCTAAAGGTGAGTGATTGTAGCTAATTAGAGAGGCTCACACCTCCAAGGTTGTAGGGCACTTTGGTTTAGAGAATACCATGGCCAATTTTCATAGGTATGTGTACTAGCCCAAGATGCAAGAGACAATAGTTAGGTTCATAAGAGGATGCATGTTTTTTTGTACCAGAAAGCCTATCAATAGGAAAAGGAGTCCATATCATCTCTTACCTGTACCGACTCATCCTTATAAACTATTCTAATGGACTTCATGGGAGGTTTACCACACCCAGGAAGGGACATGACTACCTATTCGTGGTAGTTGACAAGTTCAGCAAGGTGTATTTTGATGACCTATAAAAAATATCATCAGTGACTAAGAAGTAACAAACTTGTTCTTTAGATAGATCTAGGTGAAATTTGGGATACCAAGGACCATTATTTTAGATAGGGAAACAAGATTTATCAATGCATTTTGGACTACATTGTGGAAGAATATGGACACAAAGTTCAAGATATCTACAACATTCCATCCACAGATAAATGGGCAGACAGAAGTAGTCAACAAGAGTTTGGTGCATCTTTTGAGGGGATACAACTAGAAGTTTCTAAAGACCTTGGATGAAAATATAGTATATATACAACTTTCTTACAACAAAGCAATCCACACTTCTACAAGAAAGTCCCCATTTTAAACTTGTTTTGGATTTTTACCGCCTTCACCATTGGACATTGCATATGGGTAAGAAGGAGTGAGGGAAGATGTTATAGGAGATGCCTCGAGGGATGAAAAAATATAGATAATATCAGGCATATCCATATACAAGTACAAGAGACACTACAAAATTCATAAGAGAAATATAAGGCCAGGAATGATCAACATAGAATAGAGAAATCGTTCAAGGTGGCAGACAGAGTATGGCTACCGTTGAACAAGGAGAGACTATTATAGGGACCTTGTAATAAAATCAAGCCTATAATATAAGGACCCTTTGAAATACTGGAAAAAGTGGGTGATAATTCCTATCAACTTAGTTACCACCATATATGTGCATTTACTGAAATGTGAATGTAGAGCATATGAAACATTATAAGCCTTCCATTCTAGATTAGGAAGAGGAACGGGTCCTACCTTCTATGGAATATTTGTAACTAGATGCTTAAGTAGAGTTGATAGAAGATACAATTTTTCAAAAGAGATCCAAAACTATAAGACAAGGGTAGCATGACCTTTGGTGGATTAGGTTGAAAGCATAACTCCTAAGCAAAGCTAAACGATAGACCAAAGAGAAGCTGAAGGAAAAATTTCCTCACCTCATTCAATTGAAGATTTTGTGACCAAGAGCATCCCAAAATGGGGATTTATGATCCAACTTCGATCATTATATTTTTTTCACCCATGTCAATTCTTTCAGAGTGAAAAAGTGGAGGAATCAGCCCATAGAACCATTTTTACTGGTAAGACCCAATTTGGCAAATTTGGGTCTAAAACTTTCTAGGAGATTTTTGAGGCATCATATGATATTTTTTGGGGATAAAACTTTTTTTCCTTAGTATAGAATCTTTTTTACCTATTCTACTCACCAATACCTTTCCAATGATAAAAGAATAACGTCAATTGGAGTCTGTCTGAAAACATTATCCCACTTAGATGTTGACCGTCCTATTTTCACCACCATAATTAGAGATGATGCCACATTAGCCCTCATTATTCATGGGAAATGGGAAATCCACATGATTATGAAGAAGAAGACTATAGAGGATTCTATATTGTAACTATGATTAAGAGTTGAGGCACTCAAATTTAACCACTAGTAGGCTATCGAGTTATGTTCTAATTGGACCACTAGGAAGAAAATGGGTTTCGTTCTTTCAAATGCATTTGTTTCGTAGCTAATCAAAACTAGTCGAGAGGGAAAGTAGATAGAGCACAAAGAGGGGATTTGTGCATTGCAGTATTCCATATGCCACAAGCAATACTTCTTTGTACTTGGGGACATTTTCTCCTTAAAGAAAGAGAGTAAAGCAACCTCACCTTCCAAAAAGGTTTTTCTCACGAAAGGATTTCCGAGGTCATATCTTGGGTCAAACGTGTTTGTGATATTTTTTTTTCTTGATCTCTATTTCTACATAATTCTAATTGTCATGCATACATTATTCATAGTAACCTATAAATCTATAAATCTAAAGAGAAATAAAATTGTAATAGTGTAGATTATGGATTTTTAAGTATATTTTATCAAATTTATTGTAACAAATTGTCCAATGGAATATCCATGATAGTTTATGGATCATATTAGTATCAGAGCAGGTTTATTTGGGCATATTGTGGATATATGTAGGTGATCTATATCGGTTGGGCCAAAATTCGTAAAACCCTAATCATGGCTAACGAATCTATGAATAACGCTCACGATCCTATAGAGGATATGTTTTCATGGATGGAACAACAAGTCACAGATAAAATATCATAATGTAAATCTCATGGCAGCGCTAAGAAATAAGCTTGTGATATTTGGAGAATATGTGGGTTCTAATGCAAAGGAAAAATTAGAGGGGGGATCAGGAGATTAAGAAGAAACAAATAACTAGTTGAAATAAGGACACAAAAAAGATCAACCAATTTTGAGTGTCATGAATCCTTCATAGTCCCTGCTCAAATTGGAAGCGAAGGTTAATATCAAGTCGTACCATAGTGAGATCAACACTCTGAAGCTAAATAGCTAGTTGCAACAACTAGAAGTGTATTTCAATGTCCATCACATTGAGGAAGAAAAAAATATTTGATTTGAATGATTGAAATTAAAGGGACATGCCTTGACTTGGTGGGAAATCCACATGAAGACCGTAAGGTTGGAGGGAGAGCCTCGAGTGACAAAGTGGGAGGAATTTAAAACCCTCATTAAATCAAAGTTTTACCCTATTGGGTATGTAGAGGACTAGTGGATTTGATGGAACTACTTTAGGGAAATGTTAAAGCAAAGCATGTAGGAATACACCAAAAAGTTGAGAAAGATGGTCATAATGTTGGATATCTCCCCAAAGAACCCATATTTACTCATGAACTATTTGGGGGGCCTTCACTGCCATCTATAGGAGTAAGTGATGTTTTTCAAGTCCAAATTAGTGGATGACACTTTTGGACAGGAACAATACCTAGAGAACATAGGCATGAAAAAAGCACAATCAATTAGATTGAAACATAAAGAGAAACAGGGTTCTTCTAATGAGGGGAAGAAGAAGTAAAAAGAGGGGAAAGATAAAAATATTGTAGCCACAAAACATCAGTGCAAATATCCCAACAACCACTGCAACATTGACAACCATTTAGAGAAATTTTGGAACTTGCATCCAAAGCTTAACCCGAAGAACAAAAAGGAGGAAAATGAGAAGAAGAATCCCATGGCCACTGATTCAAGCAACCAATTTAAAAGAAGCTCAAATGTGGATGATAAGATTTCTAGTGTACATTAGTGTAAAGAGAGGTGAATCTGAGTAGCCTTCAACAATATCAAGAGAAAGAAATGACCAAACTCTTCCATATAAAGATATAGGTTAGGAAGACAAAGATCAATGTTATGTTTGACTCAAGATCGTAAGAAAATATCATTGCACAGAGCTTGTAAATAAATTGGGATTGGAATTACATCAATCAAATTCCATATCCAGTGAGATGGGTAAATAAGGATGCAAAGATGAAGGTAGAAAATAGTGCAAAACTAGATTTTCTATTAGTGTTGATTTCATTAACGAAGTAGAGCTAGATGTTGTTCTCCTTGATGTATGTGGAGTCATGTTTGGGAGTACCTACATGTATATTCTAGTCGATGAAATATTCATGCAAAGAGATAACCAGTATTGGATCATCAAGGAAGGAAATTCGTTCACCATTAATGTGCACAAATGAAAGTCAAAAATTTCACTAGTAAGTGCCAGCCAAACCAAAAAAATTGATCAGTTCCAGTAAGAAGTATGTTTTATTATTTTAAGATAAAATTAGTTTGTAGAAGATTCAATAAGAAGTAAGGCATCCCTGGAAGGGTGTACTAAGAAATAGAAATAGCAACTAGAAGATATGTTATAGACATACAGGGATGTGTTCCAAGAGCCAAAATGGTTACCACCTTAGAGGGAAGTGGAGCATGATATCTAGCTATTATTGGACTCCCCTTTTCCAAACATTGGGTTGTAAAGGCACTCTATTATAGAAGCAAGTGAGGTGAAGAAACAGTTACAGCAGCTACTAGAACAGGCTGTCATTCGACCGAGTACATCACCATGTGGGTCACCCATCTTCATTATACCGAAAAGGGATGGGACTTGGACGATGTGTATATATTACAGGGAATTGAACAAAATCATGTTGTAGAACAGGTAACCCTCTCCCAAGATAGATGATCTATTGGATCAGTTCCAATAAGAAAATTGCTTCACCAAGTTGGACTTACAGTCTAGATATCACGAGGTTAGAGAAGAAGATAGTTGGGAGATTGCCTTTAAACCTGGGTAAAGTTTGTATGAGTGGTTAATCATGCCATTTGGCCTATGCAATGCACCACCTATGTTTACGAGATTAATGAATGATGTATTGCACCCTTTTATATATTCATTTTCTATTGCCTATTTGGATGATATATTGGTATATAGTGCTACTTGGGAGGAGCATATCTCACATTTGACGCAGGTATGTAAGACATTAAAGAAGCAACAATTGTTATCAAATATCAAGAAGTTTGAGTTTGCACAACAATATTTAGTGGATCTTGGGTATTTGATAGGTGGAGGAGAGTTGAAGATATATCATTCCAGGATGGATACCATAATGAAACGGTTAGTTCCTACTAATGTTTATGAGGTCAGAGGTTTCACTGGGGCAGCACAATACTTGAGGAAATTCATAGCCTCATTTTTCAGTTATAGCAGCACTACTCCATGCCATAACAGCAAGTGGAAAGAGTTTCTGGTGTGAAAATGGTTAGAAAAGGGCTTTCAAGAAGAAAAGAAGAAAATCAGTCAAGCACCAATTCTGGCATTACCAAACTCATAGCAACCCTTTGAAGTGGATACAAATACTAGTGGGTATGTTATGAGAGCAGTCTTGATTCAGGGAGGAAGGAACATATGCTACCATTTTTAAGTATTTCATGGGGAATTTCTTAACTACCCTACCTATTGAATTTCCACGACCTTGGGTCAAGGTTATAGTCTTAAAATCACTGACGCTACCAAACCAAGAATCTCAACCATAAAGTACTTTGCATGGCGGAATAAAATTGTAGTAAATCACACATGCATAGAATATTGACAACTTTTTAATTTTTCAACCCAAATTCGTTATATTAACAACACAATAGTCTAGGGATCTCATACCAGGGATAATGGCCCTTAGTACAAGATACAAAATTGATGCAAGGGCATCCAGAATTAGCCAACAATGTGATTGTATGTTCACATGTTGTGGCTATCAAGAGATGAATTTTATTGACCTGAGTAGTCAAAATGAATTCCTAGGAGAGAGGGTTGGATCTCTCGAATTGATCTTTATTTCAATTATTGTAACAATTAAATCATTTTATTATTCTTAGAACAGGACATAAGTGTTAGGATAGGTGTGTATCATAACTTGAGAATAGGGATTTTATAGTTGAGCTGATAAAAATAGAGATTGAGTTGTCAATGTTGTTAGGATAGGATTTGATCCATAAAAGAAAAGGAAAAAATGTAATCAGAGATTGGAATGGAATAGGAGAGTGAGTAAGCGAGAAATTGAGAGAGAAAGATAGGGTTTGCGAGTGAAACAGAGGTGAGACAAATTGTTGTAATCGAGCTGAGAGGGCCAAGACTCTGTGATTTATATGTTATTGAATAATTGATTAAGTGTGGTGTTGCGTGTTATTCCTGGTGCAGAATTTCTCTTGAATCTATGTATTGGTGTTCTAGACCCTAATCGGGTATTATTTTATGTTTACACATTTTATTGATAAGTCATAGTCGGTTAGTATTAAGGGTCATTCCCGGCTTAAGCGCTAAACCTTTGTTAAAATGTATTTATTAAAAGCGCGTATTAAGCACGTGAGTAATATTCCCAAGTGGTAAGCAGTATCTCGCGTGCTTAAAGAATGGTAAATTGTATTTCTGAAATTCATGCAATCAACCTAAGTTGGTGACACATAGCACGGGAAAACCACTTTTCTTGTGCACTCTCGACCTGATATCAATCATGCTAGACAATGCGTGATATTGTGTGGTAACCATTGGATCGGACGGGATAGATCGATAGGGGAGATCGGTCGGGCTAGCTGGTGCACGATACGTCAAGATATCCATAGGATTGGGTAAACAAATCAATGGTTCAGATTGAAGTGCTCGGGAGTGGAAAATTCAAAGTGGGATCGGTAATGATTGGTTAGCTTAGTGGGACCTTCAGGAGGAAATACACGTACATAATCTTATTAACGTGCAACTATTGGTTTTTAAGTGAACCATTAGTCTAATTGTAGCCTACCACATCGATTTTGGTAACCATCCACGTCATTTGGTATCAGAGCTCAAGGATTAAGTCTGCTACAGTAAACATGCCACCTAGGAGAGGAGCTGGCATAGGTCGGGGGAGACCTGTAGCGAATGCAGTTTTGCTGGAAGAGATTCGAAACCTGTGTACAAGGATGGAGGCAATGGAAACTGCTCAAAGGAGAGCACCTGATGAAGGAGATGCCAGTGCTGCAGAGGAATATTCTGAGGAAGAAGAAGAGGATGAGATCCAAGCTACCAAAGTTCTCAAAATGTTGGCCAAAGTAAGTGGAAGACCAAAGGTGGAAATACCTTTGTATGGCGTGAATCTAAATGTATAAGATTTGATGGACTGGATCAGTTCATTGGACAAGTATTTTGACTATGAGGAGGTTGATGACAAAAACAAGGTGAAATTTGCAGTTACCAGATTGAAGGTTCATGCAGCTATCTAGTGGGATGAACTACAACATCCAAAGAAATAAAGGGGAAGCCCAAGATCAAACAATGGGATAAAATGATGAGTAGGTTGAAAGGTAAATTTATGCCAAAAAATTATCAGTTAAATCTTTTCAGACAATTACATAATTTGAGACAAAAGGGGATCGATGTAAAAGAATATATAGAAGAATTTTATAAGCTGAGCATTAGAGCAAGACATGCAGAGGATGACGTAGA
This sequence comes from Pinus taeda, assembly GCA_000404065.3. NCBI lineage: Eukaryota > Viridiplantae > Streptophyta > Pinopsida > Pinales > Pinaceae > Pinus > Pinus taeda. Next base: position 202,563 of record APFE030057257.1, read on the forward strand.
AAAGGTAGATATATACATCAATGGCTTGAGATATGACATACAGGATGAAATCAGCTTGCTGAGTCTAAAGACAATTGAAGATGCCTATCAAGCAGTTTTGAAAGCAAAGGAGAAGATGTTGAGGAAAAAAAATGAGAGGAATAGAGGGAAAAGTTCAACAAGAGGTAGAGGAACTACCACATCAAGATTTCAGCACCCTCGGGGTGAAGCAGGAGGTTCAAGTAGTAGACCACCACAGAGAAGAGACTTTAGTAGAGGAAGATTTGCACCCAGAGGAAGAGGCCGAGGAAGAGAAATTTGGTGTTATACATGTGGATAATGGGGACATGGATCGTAGGACTATCCTCATGATAAAGCAACAAGTTAGTGGAATGTTGAATGTGGCTGAGGCAAAGGAAGAAAAACCTCAAATTACAAGTAAGGAAGAATCACCCTAAGTAGGAGAACCTTTATTATTGAAATTGGTATTTCTTAAAGTAGAGAAAGAGACAGGAGAACCAGCTCAGAGAAAGAGTTTATTCAGAACTACAGGCAAGTCCAAAGGAAAATGTTGTAAAGTGATAATTGATAGTGGAAGCACTGATAACCTTGTTTCTACAGAAATGGTGGACAAGTTGGGATTAGTAAAAATAGTACACCCTACTCCTTACAAAGTATCATGGCTGCAAAAAGTACATCAACTTATTGTGACAAAAAAATGCAAAGTAGAAATACATATTGGTACTTATAAGGATGTGGTATTATGATGCAATGCCAATGGATGTATGTCATGTATTGCTGGGAAGACCTTGGCAGTTTGATCGGAAATCTATACATGATGGGAGAAGAAACACTTATACTCTAGAGAAGGATGGGAATAAGCATACAATGTTGCCACTGAAGGATGAAGCAAACAAAGAAGCGCTTGGAAATAGTGTTATTCTAGTGAGTGGGAAGGAATTGCTACAAGAAGTCAAGAAGGATGAACATATACATTTTGTTGTCATAAGGAGACCTAAGGTAATTTTGAATTACACAAACTTAGATGATTTATATGAAGAAATCAAAACTATGTTGAGTGATTTTCTGATATTATTGTTGATGAGATACCAAATGCATTACCACCAATTAGGAGTATTAGTCATCACATTGATATAATACCTGGAGAAAGTTTGCCAAATAAAACAGCATATAGGTTAACTCCTCAATAAAATGCAGAAGTTGGGAGACAAGTGCAAGAACTGATGGATAAGGGATTAATCAGAGAGAGTCTTAGTCCATGTGTTGTACCAACAGTACTCAGTCCAAAGAAAAGAGGTGAATGGCACATGTGTAATGATTCCAAAGCCATAAACAAGATTACTATCAGGTATAGATTTCCTTTACCATGCATGGATGATTTGATGGATTGTTTAAATGGGTCAAATTATTTTACTAAGATAGATCTGAAGAGTGGATACCATCAAATAAGGATTAGAGAAGGAGATGAATGGAAGACTGCATTTAAAACAAACAATGGGTTGTATGAGTGGTTAGTGATGCCTTTTGGACTCACTAATGCACCCAGCACATTCATGAGGTTGATGAACGAAGTCTTGAAGGAATATGCAGGCAAGTTTGTCATTGTTTATCTTGATGATATTCTAGTTTTCAATAGAAGCAAAGAAGAACATTTGGAGCATCTTAAGTTGGTTCTAAGAACTCTACAGAAAGAGAAACAACTGATAAATATGAAGAAATGTAGTTTCATGAAAGAAGAATTAATCTATTTGGGGTTTGTAGTTTCTAAAGAAGGTCTGATAATGGATCCAGAGAAAGTCCAAGAAATTTGGAACTGGCCTATTCCAAGAAACATATTTAAGGTAAGAAGCTTTCATGGTCTTGCAAGTTTCTATAGAAAATTTATCAGAAGTTTTTGTCAGATTTGTGCACTAATTATTGAAACAATGAAAGAGACTAATCAACCATTCAAGTGGATAGAAGTAGCAGATTGAAATTTTAAGTTGCCGAAGAAGAAAATTATAGAAAAACCAGTTTTAGCTTTGCCTGATTTTGGAAAAGTTTTCCAAGTTGAAACTGATGCTAGTGGGGTTGAAATTGTAGAAGTTTTAAGTCAGGAATAGAGACCAATAGCATACTTTAGTGAGAAACTAAATGAAGCTAAGAAGATATATTCTTCTTATGATAAATAATTTTATGCTATTGTGCAAGCTTTAGAAAAATGGAGACATTATTTACTACCAAAAGAGTTTGTATTGTATTATAATAATCATGCATTACAGTTCATAAAAAACCAACCAAAATTAAACCAGAAGCATGCAAAGTGGGTAGAATTTCTGCAAAGTTTCACTTTTGTGATAAAACATACAAGTGGTAAGTTGAACAAAGTTGTTGATGCTCTAAGCAGGGTAACTTTCATTGTGCAAGAATTAAGAGTTGGTGTTCTAGGATTTGAAGAAATGGTTGATATGTATAAAGATGATGCAAAATTTAAAGATATTTATGCAGTTGTTCAAAATCCAGCAGTTCATAATAGAAGCCAGTGGTTAGACTATCTTATCCATGGAGGTTTATTTCTTAAAGGTAACAAATTGTGCATTTCTAAATGTTCTATGAGAGAAAACATAATCAAGGAGAATCATAGTGGAGGGTTATCTGAGCACTTTGGATAAGACAAAACCCTTGCTTAGGTAATTGCTTTTTACTACTGACCAAAGATGAAAACTGATGTTAAGAAATTTGTTGAGAAGTGCAAGATATGTCAGCATGCTAAGGGGAGAAGCCAAAATATAGTATTGTACCAACCGTTACCAATACCAGACTAACCATGGGATGCAGTTAGTATGGATTTTGTTTTGGGATGACCTAGAACTCAAAGAGGAGATGATTCCATTTATGTTGTGGTAGACAGATTTTCTAAAATGGCACATTTCATTGCATGTAAAAACACTAGTGATGCAACACATATTGCTAATCTGTTTTTTCAGAATTTGTAAGGTTACATGGATTTCCTATAAGTATTGTGTCTGATAGGGATACAAAGTTTGTTGGGCATTTCTGGAGAACTCTTTGGAAGAAACTAGGTGCCAACCTTAGTTTTAGTTGAACATATCACCCTCAAACAGATGGACAGACTGAAGTGGTAAACAGAAGGTTGGGAAACATATTGAGAAGTTTAGTGTATCAAAATCCTAAGCAGTGGGATTTAACACTTGCTCAAGCTGAGTTTTCTTATAATGATACTCCAAACCAAAGTATTGGGATGAATCCATTTCAGATTGTTTTTGGAATGAATCCAAGAGGTGTGTATGAGCTCAACAATTTGGGCAAACAAGAGACAAGAAGTGCAAAGGCTGAAGAGTTTGCAGAGTAGATGTAGAGGTTACAAGAAGATGTCAAAGACAGATTGCAGGAAAGTAGTGGCAAATACAAGCAAAGAGCTGATATGAAGAGGAGAGAAAAAGAATTCCAAGTGGGAGAGCTAGTAATGGTACACTTAAGGAAAGAAATATTTCCTGTCGGGACATACAATAAACTAAATCTGAAAAAGATAGGGCCATGCAGAATTGTGAGTAAGTTTTCAACCAATTCTTATGAAATTGAGTTTCCAGAAGGGATTGGAATATCACCTATCTTCAATGTTGCAGGTTTATATCCATACAAGGAGACAGAGGCAGAATTATAGAAGGAACCTATAGAAGATGAAGATTAGAATTTAAATTGGGAAGAACAAATGCCAAATACAATCAAGAAACAGGTGGAAGTTGTTTTGGAGAAAACAGTATCCAAAAGAACCAGAGGATAAGATTATTTTCAGTATCTAGTCAAATGGAAGGGACAACCAATGGAGGATGCCAGTTGGTTAACAACAACAGAATTATAAAAGTATGGAGTAAACCCTAAAAGATTGATGAATGATTCTTTTCTTCCCCGAGAGTTTGATCCAGGAGCATCCGACTTAGCCAGCAATGTGATTGTATGTTCACATGTTGTGGCTAACAAGAGATGAATTTTATTAACCTAAGTGGTCAAAATCAATTCTTAAGAGAGAGGGTTGGATCTCTCGAATTGATCTTTATTTAAATTATTGTAACAATTAAATAATTGTATTATTTTTAGAACAGGAGATAAGTGTTAGGATAGGTGTGTATCAGAACTTGAGAATAGGGATTTAATAGTTGAGCTCATAAAACTAGAGATTGAGTTGTCAATGTTGTTAGGATAGGATTTGAGCTATAAAAGAAAGGAAAAAAATGTAATGAGAGATTGGAATGGAATAGGAGAGTTAGTAAGCGAGAAATTGAGAGATAAAGATAGGGTTTGCAAGTGAAACATAGGTCAAACAAATTGTTGTAATTGAGTTGAGAGGGCCAAGACTCTGTAATTTCTATGTTATTGATAATTGATTAAGTGTGGTGTTGTGTGTTATTCCTGGTGTAGAATTTCTCTTGAATCTGTATATCAGTGTTTTAGACCCTAATCGGCTATTATTTTTTGTTTACACATTTTATTGATAAGTCATAGTCGGTTAGCATTAAGGGTTATTCCAGGCTTAAGCGCTAAACCTTTGTTAAAACATATTTATTAAAAGTGTGTATTAAGCACGTGAGCAATATTCCCAAGTGGTAAGCAGTATCTCACATGCTTAAAGAATGGTAAATGGTATTTCTCAAATTCACGTGATTAATGTAAGTTGGTGACACACAGCATGAGAAAACCACTTTTCTCACGCACTCTTGACCTGATATCAATCGTGTTAGACAGCGTGTGATATTGTGCAGTAGTCGATGGATCAGACAAGATAGATCAGCGGGGAAGATCGGTCGGGCTAGTTGGCGCATGATACATCGGGATATCCATAGGATTGGGTAAACAAATCAACGATGCAGATTGAAGTTCTCGAGAGTGGAAAAGTCAAAGTGGGACCAGTGGTGATTGGTCAGCTTAGCAGGACCCTCGGGACAAAATACACGTACATAATCTTAGTAACGCACAGCTGATTGGTTTTTAAGTGAACCATTAGTCTAATTGTAGCCTATCGCATCAATTTTGGTAACCACCCACATCAAAAACTAGGGCTTGGTGTAATTCCATCGAAAATCAATCTGCCCTCAACAAGATACTCTGACCGTCTAGCTGATGTAGATCTCCTCACAACTTCCTTGGTCGTACCCTATACCTGCCTAGCCTTGAGACTCTCGATATGCAGCTCCTGCCTCTATCAATGCTCCAAGTCCATCTGGCCACTAAATCTCGACTATCTAATCTACTCTCTAGTTGTACCTTCATCCATCAAGGCCACAAAACATCAAGACTCCTATCAAGTTGTTCACAGCTCCACTTGTGAACAAATCTCAATCTACCCACTACTGCTCCTGAGCTACTCAGGGACTTCAAACCACCATGGGCTTATTGCATTGCACCTAATGAAGACCAACATAGGGCTCGGAGGGTTGTCGCCTATCACTGCAAGATGTACATCTCCCATAATGAACATGACCTAGGAGGACTTCCCATCATTTGTTGTAGAAGTCCTTTTCCACACACAAGTCTCGGGCTCCACAACTGCTCCTTTGGTTCTTCAACCCTTGAGGTCAACAATTGTCTCTCTCGCAACTACCTTTGTCCATCAAGGTGTTTTCATCAGACTCCAACTTGGACACTATCACGCTTTCCTCCAGCATCCCATAAGTGCCCAATCTCGTCCACACTTGGTCTTCTCTCACATTGCCCTCCAACAGTGCATGAGAGACCAAGTCCACACTGTAGCATCTGCACCTTAGTTAGGGAATCCCCACACTTGGGACACCCTTACACATATTTTCCCACAGACTTGTCCAATCTTCCCTTTGCTTCTGCAATAGAGGAGATATTGCACAAATTTGGGCATATCAATATGTACTCACCTACAACACCATCAATCCATCATACATGGGTCCATCTACAACACACCTTGTTGTTGTCCTCTTGCCTTCCAATATAATGTGTCTTTTGTCACCTTAGTTGCTTGGTAGGCCTCCAAGCTATCCACTTGGGCTCCTCCAAACAACTCCTAAGGCCTCCTACAAGCAGCCCACAAACTGACCCAAGCAATAGTCAACACTTTGACCCAATACACAATAATCTTCTGCTGCAAGTATATTGCTCAATCACTATGGAATTTGTCACTAGTGTAGGGCTTGTAATCACCAAATCTTTCCATCCTCCTTGACTTTCACATGTTTCCTTTAACTAATCCAAATATTGGTCACATCTTGACCCAACATCCCTCCAAAAACATTGTTGTAATGATGTTTGAATTCGTTGTTGTGACAGTTCTGGTTAGGGTGTTAGTGTGAAGATTCCTGGAAGATGTAACAAAAACCCTCACTTAAGTCACTAGGTGACAAGTCACCTTAACAAAAAATTGATGGATGCTTTCATTTTAGATCTGCAATGTAAATGGAAAATCTGCAGTAAAAGAAAACAAGATCTAAAACAAGTAGCAGCAAAATGATCTGTCCAGAATAATAACCTAGTGGAAAGATTATTCTAAACAAATAAATCTTTATTGATAACACCTAGTGAAGGAGATCTATAGATTGGTCTATAAGTCCCCCTTTGTGGGATGGGTCTGTTGATATCCTTGATGCTTCAGAAAAAGATTCTCTCTCTCAACGTGTGAAAACCCCAAGCAAAAGTGGAGAACTCAAATGGGAGCTCAAGAAAATGAGGATAATGTTGACAATGATAATGATCATGGTGAGGAATGAATGAATGAAAAACCCTCCTTTATATAGAAAAGTATGGAGCTAATCTTGAAAATGGAGAATAATAAAATATTATTGACCAAGTTTATACCTAACTTGGAATACTTTACTTTATTATATTTATTGGAGAGGGAAAAGGAATTTAAAATGGTTAAATTCCTTTATTTAGAAATAATTAACAAATAAAATGATTTATTAACTATTTCGCGAGAAACAAGACAGGTGTGAAATCAAATCATTATTAAATAGTGATTTAATAATTATTCTAATAATAGAAATAAGGAAATTCAAATAAATAATAATTTATTTAAATATTCCTATGGGTTTTAGTCAAATGGGACAAGGAATAATTAATAAATAATGATTTCATAATAATTCCTATATGAAATTAAATAATAATGATTTATTTAATTATTCTCATGCGGTTTTTTATTTTAATGAAAAAATAATTTAATCAAAGTGGTTTACTAAAGTATTTTCCACAGTCAAAGTGATTTTATTATGGTACAATTAAATCCACGTGGTGTATTTCAATCCACCTAGTTAGAAATGGTAGGTGATCATTTTTTGGTGATAACACAGGGCATGTGTTGCAACCCTAACTCCACCTAACAGTCAGCAAACAATCCTTTTCAGGGTTGTGGCATACCTTAAGAAGGCACCTCCTTTGTCACACTACCTCTTTTAGGTCTTAGTCTACCCTTGATAGCCCTTATGTAGCTATTGACTATGTGCTAAGGCCTGTGGCCTAGCACAACAGTCCTCCTGTAGCACCGACCCCCTCCAAAAAAAGCCCAAATACCTTCCAAACAGCAAGGTTTTTCTCCTTAGGAACTCGGCCTAGCTACCTGCAACCTCGACCCTTGAAACAACAATAAATTAGCCCCAAAAAAGTCTTACTTACCTCATCTCCTTAGGTCACGTAGAAGACTTCGGAACCTTTACTTCCACATTGTCCAAGACTCCTTTCTTGTTGTAACTAGGTTTCCTATCTTGTCCAAATTTCAGAGCTCCTTCTTAAGAGTACTTTGCACACTCGGATGCCTAAAGAATGATCCTTCATCCTCCACTTATAGGCATAAAGAGGGGCTCAACGTCTCATTTGAAGTGACACTTATTTTGGACTTCGTTTACATCAAGTCGGCCTACTTGACAACCAAATTAATTTGTCAACTTCAAAAATCAATATCTCTCTAACGATAACTCTGATTTGGATGATTTTTTTTGCACCGAAATTGTCTTTCCAAGCACTATCATCCTCATCCATCATATGTTGTAAATACATCGATGTTTTGTCAAAACTATTGATGGGTGCCAAAACCCCATACTTGGTTTCCAAGCCTACAAGTTTCCCTTGTGGCACTTTTCTCTCCAAACCCTGAACCCTAGGGCTTGGAGTACCTCCCAATCTACACAAAAATAAACAATCCCTCTTAGCAAGGGAGGTACTTCCAAGACTAGGAAGTAACCATCATCATCCGGCGACACTAGCCCATTTGGTATACATCATTGCAGCATACCCTATAGAATGAATCCACCAATATCGATAGTGCCTCTACCTCATCATATCTGAACTTGAAGATGCCAAACCTCCATAGGGTTGCTCCCTCTAAGTCTAGACTACCTCTAAGCCTACACGATCTCCACTGGCTCAATCCTACAAGCACTCATCCTCTTAGATCAAATACCACTCGTGCAAATCCCAACAATATTGGATATGCAACATCACTATCCATGAAGACTCTAGCTTTCCAACCTATAGTCCATCACATGAAGCCATTTTGATCAACCTCGTCTCATCCATGTGAAGAAAACCCTCAAGTTGTCCCAAACATCCATGACAAGGCATAGGAATTCCATGATCTACAAACTGCCACAAAGCATACTGAAGTACACCAGGTTTTCCACTGATCCACTAGAACCCCAATCCCATCTCATCATGTAGTCTATCAAGATGGTATCTCCATGTCACCAGTTGAACCCACTGCTCCATGATCTAGACACTAAAAACTCCCTTTGAGTTGCTTCGTTTTGCACATTGTGATTCATTGTCCCTCAAAGTATCTCAGATACGCTCTAAGACCATGTTGAATTTCCATGACCTTGGGTCTAGGTTAGATTCTTAAAATCACTAACGCTACCAAACCAATAATTTCAACCACGAAATACTTTGCAAAGTGGAATAAAATGGCAGTAAATCACACATGCATAGAATATAGACAACTTTTTAATTTTTCAACCCAACTTCATTATATTAACAACATATAATACAACAGTCTAGGGATCACGTAACAAGGATAATGGCCTTTAGTAAAAGATACAAAATTGGGGTTTCGTTTCAATCCATCGACAACCAATCTGCCCTCAACAAGATACTCTAACCATCTACCTTGGTCGTACCCTGTACCTGCCCAGTCCTACAACTCCCGATCTGCAGCTCCTCCCTCTATCAATGCTCCAAGTCCATCTGGCCACTAAATCTCGACTATCCAATCTACTCTCTAGTTGTGCCTTTTTCCATCAAGCCCACAACACATAGAGACTCCTATTGAGTAGTTCATAGCTCCACTTTTGAACAACTCTTGATCTGCCCACTGCTGCTCCTCAGCTACTGAGGGACTTCAACCCACTATGGTCTTCCTACACTGCACCTTATGGAGACCAACATAGGGCTTGGATGCCTTCCACCTATCACGACAAGATGTCCATCTCCCATAATGAACACAACCTAGGAGGACTTCCCATCATTTGCTATAGAAGTCCTTCTCCACACACAAGTCTCGGGCTCCAGAACTTCTCCTCTGGTTCATTAACCCTTGAGCTCAAAAATTGCCTCTCTCACAACTACCTTTGTCCATCAAGGTGTTTCTCACCAGGATCCAACTTGGACACTATCACACTATCCTCCAGTAACCCATAATTTCCCAATATCATCCACACTTGGTCTTCTCTCATGATACCCTCAAACAGTCCATGAGAGACAAAGTCCACATTGTAGCATATGCACCTTAGTTAGTGCATCCCCACACTTGGGAGACCCTTACACATGTATTCCCACAAAATTCTCCAATCTGCCCTTTGCTTCTACAATGGAGGAGCATTGCACAAATCTGGGCATATCAATTTGTCCTCTCCTAGGACACCATCAATCCATCATACATAAGTCCATCTACAACACACCTTGTTGTTTTTTTCTTTCCTTCTGATCTGATGTGCCTACTATCACCTTGGATTCTTGGTAGGCCTCCCAACTATCAACTTGGGCTCCTCCAAACAACTCATAAGGCCTCCTACAAGCAGCCCACAAAATGACCCAAGCAATGGTCAACACTTTGACCCAATGCACAACAATCTTCTTTTGCATGTCTCTTGCTCAATCACTATGGAATCTGTCACTAGTGTAGGGAATCTAATCACCAGATCTACCCCTCCTCCTTGACTTCCATAGGATTCCTTTAACTCCTCCAAATACTAGTCACATCTTGACCCAACATCCTTCCAAAAACACTTTTGTAATGATGTTTGACTTCGTTGTTGTAACAGATCTTGTTAGAGCATGTGCTGCAACCCTAAATCCACCTAAAAGTCAACAAAAAATCCCTTTCAGGGCTGTGAAATACCTTAAGAAGGCACCTCCTTTTCCACACTGCCTCTTTTAGGGCCTATTCTACCCTTGAAAATCCCTTGTGCATCTCTTGACTGTGTGCTAAGGACTGTGGCCTAGCACAATAGTCCTCCTGTAGCACCAGCACCTCCAAAAAATGCCCAAACACCTTCCAACCAGAAAGGCTTTTCTCCTTAGGAACTCAACCTAGTTGCCTGCAACCTCGACCCTTGAAACAACAATAAATTATTCCCCAAAACATTCTTACTTACCTCATCTCCTTGGCCTCATGTAGAAAACTTCGGACGCTTTACTTCCACGTTGTCCAAGACTCCTTTCTTGTTGTGGCTAGGCTTCCTATCTCATCCAAATTTCAAAGCTCCTCCTTGAGAATACATTGTGCACTTAGATGTCTAAACAATGATCCTTTGCCCTCCATTTACAGGCATAAAGAGGGGCTCGACATCTCATTTGAAGTGACACTTCTTTTTGACTATGTTTACATCAAGTTGGCTTACTTGGCAACCAAATTAATTTGTCAACTTCAAAAATAAATATCTCTCTAATGACAACTCAGATTCAAATGATTTTCATTTCGTTGGAATCATCTTTCCAAGCACTATCATCCTCATCCATCAAATGTCATAAATCCATCAATGTTTTGTCCCAAATCTCAATGGGTGCCAAAACCCCATACTTGGGTCCAAGCCCACAAGCTACCCTTGTGGCACTTTTCTCTCCAAACCCTGAAACCTAAGGCTTGGAGTACCTCCCAAGCTACACAAAAATCAACACTACCGATGACAAGGAGCTCTATGTCATGGTGCAAGTTGTGAAGAAGTGGAATCAATATCTTGTGGGAGAGGAGACACTAATCCACATAGGTCACCAGTCACTTCAATATCTGCAGGCCCACAGTAAGCTACAACAAACCATACATTACAAGTGGATGGAGTTTATATAGAAGTTTCATTCAGTGATTAAGTATAAGGGAAGCACAAACAAGTTGGTCGACATGATTTGAAGGCCAACCACATCAAAGATTACAACTTTGGGAACTCTAATTCACATGGATCCATTCTCCCATGATGCATACATAGAATCATATTTAGAGGATCAAGACTTCAAGGAGGTATACCAGCACTTGCAGAGTCATAGTCATGTGCACGATGGTGATAGAACCATTAACTACCATCTCTAGGATGGGTTACTCTACAAGTTGGATAAGGTATTTGTTCCTAAAGTTGATTGGTTGTAGCTTATTAGAGCGGCTCACACCTCTAAGGTTGCAGGGCACTTTGTTGTAGGGAATACCATGACCATCTTCCATAGGTATGTGTATTGGCCCAAGATGCAAGAGCTAGTAGCTAGGTTCATAAGAGGATGCATGCTTTATTGTACCACCAATCCTAGAAATAGGAAACAATGTCTATACCATCCCTTACTTGTACCCACTCGTTCTTGGGAAAGCGTTTCCATGGAATTTGTGGGAGGTTTGCTAACAACCAGTAAGGGACATGAATACATATTCGTGGTAGTTAACAGGTTTAGCAAGATGTGTGTTTTGATTCCTTGTAAAAAGACCTCCAATGGGAAAGAAGCAACAAACGTATTTCTTGGACAGGTTTGGGTGCACTTTGGGATACCAAGGAGCATCATTTCAGATAGGGACACAAGATTTCTCAGTGCATTTTGCACTACATTTTTAGATAAAATGGAAACAAATTTGAAGAGATCTACAACATTCCATCCACAAACAGATGGGAAGATAGAACTAGTCAACATGACTTTGGTTCATCTTCTGAGTGGATATAACCAGAAGCATCCACAAACTTAGGATGAAAATATGGTATATATACAACATTCTTACAACAAACTAGTCCACACTTCTATATCAAAGTCCCCATTTGAAACTTGTTTTGGATATTTATCACCTTTACCATTGGACATTGCATATGAGCAACAAGGAGGAGTGAGGGAAGATCTTACAAGAGATGGATTGAGGACTAGAAATTTTATAAAGAATATTAGGTAGATCCATATACAAGTACAACAGACACTACAAAAGTCATAAAATAAATATAAGGCCCAACATGATCATCAAATAATAGAGAAATCATTCAAGGTGGGAGACATAGTATGGCTATAATTGAACAAGGAGAGGCTAAAGGAGCTTAGTAAGAAAATCAAGGCTCTAAGGTATGGTACCTTCAATATACTATAAAAAGTGGGTGATAATTCCTATCAACTTATTTTACCACCATATATGTGCATTTACCCAGTTGTGAATGTAGAGAATCTAAAACTCTATAAGTTGTCCATGCTAAATCAGGAAGAGGAACAAGTCCTAACTTTTGTGGAGGATTTGGTACTAGATGATCAAGTCGAGTTGACAAAAGATACAGTTTTGTAGAAGAGGTCCAAAACTACAATACATCGAAAACATGACATTTGGCAAATTGGGTTGAAAAGACAATTTCCAGTCAAAGCTAAGTGGTACACCAAAGAGAAGGTGGAGGAAAATTTTCCTCACCTCATTTAGTAGAACCTTTTACAGACAAAAAAACTCCCAAAACAGGGGGGTTGATCTGGATTGGATCATTATATTGTTTTCCATCCATCTAAATCTTTTCAAAGGGGAAAAATTGGAGGAATCATCTCAGAGGACCATTTTTTCCAGTGAGACCCAGTTTCGAAAATCAAGGTCTGAAACCTTCCGAGAGAATTTTGAGGCATCAAATAATGTTTTTTAGGCATAAAAAAAATTCTACTTTAGCATGTCACTTTTTTTTCCTATTCTACACACCAAGAACTTTCCAACAATGCAAGAATCACATCAATCAGATTATGTATGCAAAAGTTACGCCACTCAGGAGTTGACCTTCCTGTTTTCACCACCATAATTCGATAGGATGCCACATCAACCCCTGATATTCATGGAAAAGGGGCTCTCCATGTGATTACAATGAATAATAATCTAGAATTCTATTTTTAAATTATGGTTAAGAGTTGAGGCAGTCAAACTTAACCACTAGTAGGCAATCGAGATGTGTTATAACCAGACCACTAGGAGAAAAAGGGGTTCCATTCTTTCAAGTGCATTTGTTCCATAGCAAAGAAAAAATAGTTGAGAGGGAAAGGATATAGAGAACACATAGAGTATTTCTACATCTTAGTAGCCCATATGCCACAATCCATACTTCTTTGTACTCTCATATATTTTCTACCCAAAGAAAGAGAGCATAGTGTCCTCACCTTCTCGCTGGGTTTTCTCCCAAAAGGGTTTCCCAGGTCATATCTTGTGTCAAATGTGTATGTGATATTTTTTTTTGTTATATATCTTTTGTATTATTTAATTCGCATGTATATGTTATTAACACTAATCTATACATCTATAAATCTAAAGAGAAATAAAACTATAAGAGTGTAGATTCTAGATTTTTAATTATATTTTATCATATATGGTGTGAAAAACTTTCAAGTGGAATATCCACGACAGTTTACGATTGGTGTGTGTTATATTATTTACATAACTAGTCGCACATGTGGAGGGTCATAAGGGGGGCGATAATCCCCCCATTCGTTCTGTCGAGCGCAATAGGGAGGTCACAAGGGGGGCATAGCCCCCCTTCCAGGGGGTTTTAGGGGGACGGTAGCCCCCTGCACGAGATCCGAGGCAGCGCCACAAGAAAAAAAAATTGGACCCTATATTAGGTGGGTGGACCTAACTATGGTTTTGTGCATGGGTTTTGCACATGGTTGTGAGCATGACGTTTTCCTACCCATGGTATTTTGTAGATCCGGTCACGGGAACTATGGTTATGTTCTAATCTAGGGTTAAGAGATTGGGGTTTATGAATGCTTTGGCATGTATATATATATATATATATATATATATATTATATATATATATATAATATATATATATATATATATATATATTATATATATATATATATATATATATATATAGATATATATATATATATGTATGTATTGTAACATTGAAAGGAATATAATTAGAAATTAATCTGATAGTCCCAGTTTTAGGATCCAAGGGAAAATATTTGTGTATTTGTTTTATATTCTCGTCATTGTTTATTTAATGTTTTTAGAATTCGTCTATAGGTAATTTCTGTACATGGTTAAAACATACAATTTACAAATCACAACTACTCAAGCATGCTTCTAGTTGAGCCTCATCTACACTATAAGGAAGAAATATACTCAATCACTAGACATATTCCTTCTTTCATTTCCCCAGCCCAAAATGATCCTTTAATAAGGTCGTTCTCTTTGGAGGAAGTCAAGAAAGTAGTTCACAAAATGACTAGAAATAAGGCTCATAACCCAAATAAGTTCACCTCTAACTTTTACCATGCATGTTGTAATTTTTTGGGAACTGAAATATGGGAAGTAGTGAAGAATCCAAAAGAGCATCTTCGTTCCTACTAGCTTTCAACACCACATTCTTGTCCCTGGAGCCAAAAGGATAGAATGGAAAAATCAAATGGATTTTTCCCTATTTCTCTCTACAACACAATTTATAAGATCATCACCAAGCTAATAGAAAATTGTTTGAGACCCATCCTGCCATCTCTTATATTAGTAGAGTAGTCAAGATATGTTGAAGATAAAAAAAATTGAGATAGAATCATAATGATTCATAAAGTGATCTATTCACTGCAAAGTTCCAAAAAAGAAACTATGGTAATTAAATGATTTGTATAAAGCCTTTGACAAATTAATATGATATTTTCTTCATTAGATTCTTCTTTATTTGTTGTTTTCAGTATCCTAGTGTCTTAGATTCATTCCCTTATTTCCACTACCTTTTTTTTTCCATTTTGGTAAATGGCTCTACTTCCTCAACGTTCATCCCCTCCAGAGGTATTCAACAAGGAGATCCCATTTTGCTATTTTTTTTCTTTGTTGTAGAAGACCTTTAAAAATATATTAAAATTGTTGTGGCTAAGAAAAATATCAAAGGGTTAAGGGTATTTGGAGAAGCGGATCTGGTATCCCATGAACAATTTGTTAATGGCATTATGCAAATGGGTAGTCCTATAGTACAAGAAGCCAAAACCTTTAAATCAATTTTATAACAATTCATGTAAGCCTTTGGAATGGAGATCAATCTTTCTTAAATATGAAATCTTCTTCTTCAACACTCCTCCATATATATAGGATCATATTACCATATTATTTGGTTATAAGATTTCTAGTATATCTTCCAAGTATTTGGGAGCACCTCTTGGTGAGCCCTAGTATTGCCCCAAGAATGTTGCAACTCTGAAGGGCTCCTCAACTCAAATTATCAACCTGGAGTTCATACAAACTTCTAGGTGACAGTGTTATATGCATAGAAGATAGGCTTCCACTCATGCCACCCTCAATTATGACATTAGATCAAAAATTTCTCAGAGAACCTTCCTCCTACTAAATTAGAATGAAAGCTTGATAAAAGGACAATTGGAAATTGCTTCTAGCTTTGAAAATATAAATTCCATTGACTCAACTTCTAAAAACTTAACTAATAAATTCATGAAAGTACAAAGGCTAACCTATTTGCATAAATAAAGCTAGGTTATCTTGCAAAATTCATCAGATTACCTCATCTACTTGCAAAAAGGAAACTAACTTATCTTGCATAATTCATCAATATACCTCATCTACTTACAGAAAGGAAACTAATTCACCTTTCATAATTCATCAAACTACTAATCAAAATTGAATGTACCATCTACCTAGTTCACACTTGCTCATAAATCAATAACCTACCTGCATGATAAAGAATCTAACTCTACTTTGTTTTTGCAATGAAGGAAAGCAAGGTTTGGAGTGGCCTAGGAGATTTCCCTAATCATATTATTATAGTTTGGGGTCATTATGCATCTATGCTAAGTCAAAGTTGCAGTGGGGATTGAAATTGATGAAGGAAAAGGTTGTTATAGGTTTGCTACAGGCAAGTATGTAATGCTACAGGAGGGCATCCGAGTGGTTTTTGAAGGTGGAAACGTTGGCTTGAGCATATGGAGAGGTGGATAGTAATTGAAGCAAATGAAAGTAGGTTGGTTTGATCCCCTAACCAATCTCAGGACCTCTCGGAGGCTTGTCTTGCACTAGGATGAGTGCTCCCATTGACCTAGGTAGAATGACTTATAAAACAGGGTTTTGGGATGGAGTTCGGAAGTGGAAGGAGAAGATGAAGGAGCTTAGGGTGATAGTGGTGAAGGTGCACTTCCCTATAGATCAATCAAACCCACAATAAATCACATGCATGCATCCATTTATCATTAAAAAAATTAAATAACTTATGATTGAAAAGATGAGTTGAATTTCAATAACATCTAATTCATGCAATACCACTGATCTAATCTCTAAACTGATTCTAAGCTACAAAAAACAAATGTAAAACTGGACAACCAACACTAATATTTTTCCAACAAATAATAAACACAATATTTTTGGGCTATGGTTGTGAATCCTTCCACTAATTCTCCCACAAAAGAGGTGATGCAGAGGCTACAACATATGATTTTATAAGTTAATTTCTACTAAAATGCAGGAAACTATGAACTGCTTGGAATCAAGAAGAAACATAAGTACAAGAAGAGGGACCAAAGCCTCTAGGATGGGCCCAAACCCAAGGGTGTCAGCCCTCTGAAACTAACTCAGATGCAACTTAAAATCCAACTTCTCATTATTAAAAAGTGCAGGTCTAATACATCACATAAAAGTTGAAAATAATAATGTCAAGCTTGGAGCTCAATAACTACATCTAGTTGATCAAAAACTTTGAATACTAATGAGATATTCTTCTAGCTTATTTATACAAAAGGCTAGATGAATCAGCTCCCTTGAAAGTAGGAATGGCTCCCTCCTTGATCTCGAAAATAGTGGATCTTATCCCTCTTGATCTTCATTTGGACTAGGAGTCATCAGCTGCCAATGAACTCAAACTGGTGAGAGAGGATATGATGATCCCAGGCTGAGTTTAGCGAATTAAGGAGGTGGAAAAACCCCCTATATTCCCTCCTAGTTGTCTCCATTAAACCCCTACATGTTAATAGCCTCAAAAATGCTTCATTTCCATACAATTAAACCACATTAGGCCACATACTATGACAAACACCTTTTAGTCCTCTTACTAAGCATAATATAATGAAAAATGTGAATTAATGTAAGAGAAGGATAGTTTTAAGGCTAGAGGATGGCATATTAATCTTTAAAGTGTACCTATTGATGGGACTTCATCACCCCCTGCTGAACGTGTTTCTCATCCTCTGAGAAACTAAGTCATCCATGTGCAACTCTTTCATGGCCATGGTGGCCTCCATGACATCTCAAGGATCCTCATATGGTGTGCCCTCTTAGGGGTAAAAACTTGCATTCCTCTCTATTATGTCCATTCCTTCTTCTCTCCTTCTTCATCCCTTCCTTCTTGTAAGCCAAGCAGCAGGGGTGGACTAAGCTCGAGTCCTATACACCTGATTTTCATTCTATGCATGATCCTCTTATATAATGTTGTTCTCTACAAGGATTCCTTAGCCTTTTAGGAGAGTGATATTGTCTGATTGTAAATTACGGGGTAAGGCATGCCATCTCTTCTAGAAAGATTGTAAACTTTCTGTCCTCAACAACCTGAATGTGTCTTCAAAGTGTAGAATGGATTTCTCCTAGGTAGCAAGGTATTTGGGTGCTAAAGAAAAATCATTAGAGATGAGGCCGTGATTGCTAATGAAATCATTTGGGCTCACTATCGTTGCCCTGATATACAATGGTTCCTTTTCTTCCTTTTTCATTACCCTTTTCACTTCCTCAACTCTTGTCTCCTCATGAGTCATCCAGGATGCTAAAGCCATCAACTGCATATCTCCCAATATTGCATCGGGACCCCAAAAATTCATATTTGTCAAAGTGAGGTTGTGCATGTCAAATTCAACCAATTTTGCTTTGTCTTCCATGTTAGATTGGCTGCAAAATCCAATGAATTGTTTGTAGCCCTAAAAGGGAATAGATCCATGTTTTGCTAATTTTTTTATTTGGAACTATAACCGTTGTTATTTGATAAAGAGGGCATAAGACTTTGATCATTGTCTACACTATAGTGTTTCCATGGAGATACTTTCCATGGTGGCAAGTTTGGTTTCTTTCTCCTGCAGCCTCTCTCTCAACCTCATGTTTTATGCATGTAGTTGCTACTTCATTATAGACTCTCTCATTCTTAGCTCACTTAATTCTTTTCTCACTTCAATGACCTTTTCTTCCATGATGCCTACATCCTCTACCTTCTTAGATTTAGCAATTTTCATCCACCTGTGGGTTCTACCTCTTTCTATCTCTAGCTCATAAAGGAGTGGGATTGCAATTTTTTCAGGGTTAACTGTTCCTCCTTCAATGAATTTGTAGTAGGAGCTCAAGCTAGGTTGTGGGCTAGGTTCTTGGAACTCTTATAGGCCTTTTCCAAAAATATTTGAGGTGGTGGCTACCTCTTGTGAGTCTTTCTTGGGCTCATGTAGCTTCCCCTATCCTACTTGTAGTAGACTCTACCCCTCCTATAGCAAACCCTGTCTCTCCTGTAGAAAACCTCACTCCCCATGTACCTTCTCTTTTTCCTCTTCCTCAAAGATAGATTGTATCCTTGGCTTTTTGAAGGTGATAGACCTAGTGGTAGACCTACTCACAGGTGCTATGGGTGACTTGGTTTTGGTTTTGGGAGGAGTGACTTCCTCAATTTTTCCCTCATTAGGTCCTATTTCTTCCTTTTTTCTTGGAGACTCGTCAATAAATATAGGATCCCTTGTAGGCATTTGTGGCTTCCCTTTTCTGATTCTAGTGCTCTTCCTTGTTCTGAAATACATTTGACTTGGTTTGGGTTGCTTCCTCTTAAGCTTGACAGGAGTGCCCAATGTAGCTAAGGTTGCAACTACTTCTTCTTCAGTGTCTTCAGCTCCTTGGGGTGGAGAAGTATTCTCAAGGCTTATTCTTTCTTCTCCTCTCTTCTCCTCCTCTTCTCCTCCTCTTCTCCTTTCATCTCTGCTTCTCCTTCCTTTGTCTTTGATGCCTCTTTTTCCTCTATTTTTCTTTCCTCTTCTTTTGTTCTTGTTGCTTCTTCCTCCTATGTTTTTCTTTCTTCTTCTTTTAATCTTTATGCCTCTTCCTCCTCTATCTTTTCTCCTTATTCTTCCTCTATTTTTCCCTCTCTTCCTCCAACATTAGAGTTTGGAGTCTCTCCTAGTGTGAGTGCTTGTGTTTCTATGAAAGTCTCCCTATCCATGTCTATAAATTTGTTCCATAGGACAAGGATTCTCAAGTGGTTCAGAGAATCTACCACTATCAATTTGATGAGGTCATGGTGAGTTAAATGATATTGTTTTCCTTCCCTTACCTTCTCACTCATCTCCATGATTTAATGTACAAGGAAATGAGGGACACTAAGTCTTTGAGAAAGGGGTAATTTTACCTTGAAACTCAGCTCTTGGAGTAACCTAAAGTGGTAGGCCTAAACCACACTTACTATCCCTTCACAAGATATGTATTTAAGTATATGGTAATCTATCTCCCAAAGGTAAGGCATACTTTATCTTCTCACTCCATTTATATCATCTACAAGATTCTCTTTTGAAAGGAAGAAGATTTTCCTAGCTGTGACAATTACCTACTTGTCTTCTTTTCTCCATACAACTCCTAGAGGCAAGGTGGTCACTCTGTTGATAGTTTCTAGACTGATAGAAATGGCCAACCCTTTGAAAATAGTTTTGGCATTGTCTTCCCCTTGAGAGTGTAATGCCATGGAAAATTCATGGGCAAGATCATCATCATACCCCTTTAGTAGCTCAAAGAAACCCAACCACTGGTTGTTTCTGAAAATGTCAACTACAAGAGGGTGTTGGTGAATTCTCCTGATGTATGAGGGCTTCCTTCTATTAAATCCTCCCCCCATATCTTCTATATTACTCCTTGATGCTATGCAAGAGTGAAATTTAAAAATTCAAGCAGTCTAAGTGGTGAAACAATGGCACAATGCTTGGTGATAGTGCGGAAGAAGGGTGCTCAAATTTATATTAACCAAACTCTTTTATTTTGCCTTGACCACAACAATTTCCAAAAGGATCCCCTATTGATCAATTGACTGCTATAGACCCTTAATTTCAAGAATACTATCCATGAAATTGGGTGTAGAAACAGAGAAGGAGGTATCACTTCTTATCAGAGAAATTTTGGGTGTGCATGAAAGTTTTGAGACATTATTGAGCCGCAATGACTCCTTTTCCTCCTCTCAACTTATCCTGTAGCTCCTCTTATTCCTCCTATTGCAATTGTAGGATTTCCTATAGCTTTCTCCTATAGCATTGTGCAAGTAGGGTTCAAAACACCCTGGTGGCACTCTAGGCTACTCGACGCACTAGCTCATCCTTCCAGCACCGGTTTTTTGGAATGAGTGATGGTGAAAATGAAGTCAAGCCAACACACAATATGTTTTTTTGCTTAGAAGCTTGGAGCACTGTAGTGACTTGGCATTAACATGAGTTTCTTCTTTTGGACCATTGTTCCCACTAATTGTAATCATCTCTCCCTTCCTCATGATTATCACCCCACTCTTGGAGGACACCACTTCGTTTTGAGTTGACATTTCCATGTTGCATGGGTGACTTAACTCACACTTGAATTTACTAGTTGAGGGTGGCCAAGTTCACTGGCCACCTCCAGCTTATTAAAAACACCTTTTCTCGCTTAAAACACATTTTTTTCATTTTAATGCAAAGGAAGGAAGTTAGATTTTCCATACTTGAGGCTGTTGGGTCGTGTTATATTCTTTCCATGACTAGCTACCCTAGTTAACCATGGGGTTAAAGAAGGGGTGGAGCCCCCCCCCCTTCGTTGCACCGATTATGCAGCAAGGGGGTCATAGGGGGTTTGAGGGGGGCGGGTAGCCCCCCTCTATGGGATTCGGGGCAGCGCCCTAGGGAAAAATATTTTGGACCCTATATTAGGTGGGTGGACCTACCTATGGTTTTGTGCATGGTTTTCGTACATGGTTTTGGGCGCAATGGTTTTTAGTCCATGATATTGGATGCTTCAACATGTATCAATATGTATTGTAACATTGAAAGGAAAATAATGAAAAATCAATCTAGTAGTCTCAGTTTTGGGATCCAGGGGAAAATATCTGTGCATATGTGTTTTATGTGTTATGCTCTCGCATTGTTTATTTTCTGTGTTTTAGAGTTCGTATGCAGGTAATTTCCGTACGGGGTCAAAACCTACATTTGCTATCAAATTTGTTTTGGCTTCAAGGGGATGCCTTTGTTGCTGAGGGGTTTCGCTCGAGCCTGTGGTAGACCCAGTTCAATGGGAGGTTTGCAAGATCGATTCTAGTGGTCAAAGAATAGGGCAAGCATTGGAGAGATAGAGATCGAGAAATTTAATGGTCAGATTTTTGAGTTATGGAAACTCAAGATGGAGGATCTGTTGGTAGATAAAGATTAGTGGATCGCGATAGATCCGAGTACTAAACCAATGGCAGTGTCCAATGAAGAATGGAAGAAGTTGGATTGGGAGGCAAAGAGCATAATACGATTGTGTGTCTCAGATTCAAAATTGCTAAATGTATCAGGGGAAGCTACGGCTAAGGCTTTGTGGTTCAAGTTAGGGACTTTGTACCAATAAGTCTCTAGCGAATAAAATTTTCCTACAGAAAAAGTTGTATAACATAAGGATGAAAGATGGAGACTTGGGGACAGAGCATCTGAATGCATTTAATAAGTCAGTTATTATCTATTGATATTAAAATTTCAAATGAAGATATGTGCACTATTTTGTTGTGTTCTCTACCAGATTCGTGGGATAGTATAGTTATAGCAACAGGTAGCAATGCAACTGCCTTGTAGTTTGATGAAATAGTCTCATCCTTGCTCACGGAGGAGATGAGACGGAAAAATATGGAGAGCCAAAATGGTGATGCCTTGTCTGTACGAGGATGGTCCCAGAACAAAAACAAAAATAAGTCATCGAGTGGGAGATATAAATATAGAGGGAGATCTAAATCTCCAGGAAAATTTGCAAAGGTGTGCTAGAAATGTGGAAAGGAAAGGCACTACAAAAGGGACTATAAATCTAAAGCTCCTGAGAAAGAGGAATCTGATGATGCTCCTTTTGTAGAGGCGAAAACCACCTCAGATGAATGTGGGGATGTGTATTTGGTTTCTTCAAGCACACTTGTAAATCATGAGGCATGGTTGAATGACTCACGTGCATCCTTTCACTTCACTCCCCATAGAGAGTAGTTCTGCGAGTATGAGAAAAATGATGGTGGAGATGTCTTCTTGGGGGATGACAGGAAGGCTAGAATCATTGGTCATGGAAAAGTCAAGTTGGAGTTGCAAGGTGGAAGGATTAGAACACTTCTGGGTGTTCTGCATATTCCTACATTAGCCAGAAATCTAATTTCTATAAGCAAGCTGGATGATGCAGGTGTAAAAATAGTGTTCGAGAAAGATACTTGCAAGATGGTTCGGGGAGCACTAGTATTGATGTGGGGAGTTCAGATTAGAACTATGTACAAGCTGCAAGGTAGCACTGTTATTGATGGGTGCAACAGTTCAATGGTTCCTGAAAGTGGAGCAGAAAATATAGTGGTCTCTGGAGAAAAGACCATGCTATGGCATCAAAGGCTTGGACATATTGGAGAGAAGGGCCTTCGAATACTTCATGGTAAAGTTATCGTAGAAGGTATGACTAATAGCTCTCTGGATTTTGATTTCTGTGAAAATTGTGTATATGGGAAGCATAATCGAGTGAGTTTCCCTTCTGGTGGTAAGAGGGTGAAATAGATATTAGAGCTTGTGCACATTGATGTGTTTGGACCTGTGAAGTTTCCATAACTGGGTAAGTTTGTGTACTATGTATCATTTATAGATGACTTCTCAAGGAATACATGGATATATTTCCTCAAGAAGGAATGTAAAGTCTTTGACAGGTTTAAAGAATTTAAGGCTCTGGTGGTAAGCCAGACAGAGAAGAAGATAAAGGTGCTGAGGAAAGATAACGGTGGAGATTTTTGTAGAAAGGAATTTGAAGAATTCTGTAAGAAGTGTGGTATAGCATGACAAAAGACTACTCCATACACACCTAAGAAAAATGGAGTTACAGAAAGAATGAACAAGACATTGATGGAAAGGGAAAGAAGCATGCTCAGTGGTGTTGGGTTAGGACAGGGATTCTGGGTAGAGGCGGTGGAGAAAGCATGTTACTTGGTCAACAAATCACCTTCATCAGTGTTGGAGGATAAGACTCCACAAGAGGTATGGACTAGTAAGAAACTCACTATTTCACATTTGAGGGTATTTGGATGTGATGCATATGTACATGTTCCAAAGGAGAAAAGAACCAAGTTGGATAGTAAATCTGAAAAGTGCATCTTTATGGGTATAAGGATGGTTCAAAAGCTTATAAGCTTTGGAAGCCAATAACAAGGAAGGTTGTGTACAGCCAAGATGTGGTGTTCAGAGAGGTGAAAGATGTTATTAAACATGAAGTCCCATCAAAGGAACCTAAGAAGATAGAGTTTGAGTTAAAGGATGAAGAATCAAACTCTACAGTAGAAGAGGAATCAGAAGATGAAGAACCACAAACTCCGATTGTGAGAAGATCTATTCGAGAAAGAAGGAAGCTAGAAAGGTATAGTCCATTTGCTTTCTGTTCAAATTTTTCTTTATCTATTACTGATGATGATCCCATAAATGTGAAGGAAGAAATAGATTCAGAGGATCACAAACTCTGGAAAGAGGTCATGGTTGATGAAATTATCTTTGCACAAAAATGAGGCTTGGGATCTGGTGGAGTTTCCAGTTGGAAGGAAACCCATTGGCAGCAAATGGGTGTTCAAGAAGAAGACAAATGTAGAGGGAAAGGTGGAGAAATAAAAATCTGGGTTGGAAGAAAAAGGTTATTCCAAAGTATCGGGAATTGATTTTGGTGATATTTTTTCTCCTATTGCCAAGGTAGTTTCTACTAGATTATTGTTATCTGTTGTTGCTACTTTTTGAGATAGAACATATGGATGTGAAGACAACATTTCTTCACAAGGATCTAGAAGAAGAGGTCTACATGAAGCAACCTGAAGGCTTTGCAGTGAAGGGTAAGAAAGAACTGGTATGCATGTTAAAGAAGTCTTTGTATGGGTTAAAACAGTCACCAAGGATGTGGTATCAGAAATTTGATACATTTATACGGGGACTTGGCTTCACCAGAAGAAAAGCAGATCACTTTGTGTATTTTAAATTAATTTTTGACCATGTTATTTATCTGATCTTGTATGTGGATGATATGTTGTTGGTTGGAAATGACAAATAAATTATCCAGGATTTGAAGACCCAGTTGTCCTCCAAATTCGACATGAAAGATCTTGGTGCTGCAAACTATATTTTGGGCATGGAAATTAAACGAGATCGGGAAAAGAGGAAGTTATGGTTAAACTAGAGGAAGTATGTCAAGACATTACTGCAAAGGTTTAATATGCAGGACAATAAACCAGTGAAGGTTCCTATTCTTGTAGGTGTAAATTTATTTGTTGAACAACATCCCAAGACACAAGAAGAGGAAGAGGACGTGTCCCGTGTTCCATATGCAAGTCCAGTCACTAGTCAAATGTATGCAATGGTCTGTACTAGAACAGACATTGCACATGCAGTGGGAGTATTGAGCAGGTTTATGTCAAAACTAGGGAAGGAGCATTGGATAGCAGTGAAGTGGGTTTTCAAATATTTGCGTGGAACTAGTGATTATGGTTTTTGCTACCAAGGAAGACCAGGATTGGACAGAGATTTAGATATTTGTGGCTTTGTTGATGCATAGTGGGCTAGAGATCTAGATCAGATAAGATCTACAAGTGGGTATGTGTTTAACCTATTTGGAGGTGCAGTCAATTGGATGGTTAAGAAACAAGTTGTAATGGCACTATCAACTACAGAGGCAAAATACATGGCAGCCACTCACGCAAGCAAGGAAGCAGTTTGGTTATCACAATAAATCACAGTAGGCTCCAAGTATGACCCGAACAACCCGACCAGGATCTTCCTCATCCATATAGCCTCGCATGCATCCAAACTTGCTATCATATACTTGGCCTATGCTGAACTGAGTGCCACAGATTTCTGCTTCCTGGTGTACCAAGAAACTGTTGTCAACCCGATACTGAAGATCCCTCCAGATGTGCTCTTTCTGTCCATTGGGCTCCCTACCCAATCTGCATCCGTGAAGCTACATAGCTTCACCTCATCCTCCTGTCTGTACCACAATTCATATCCCAATGTGCCTCTGAGATAACGCAATACATGCTTGCCTGCCCTCCAAAAGAGCTTAGTTTGCTTAACCATAGCTTGTGAAAGTTGGTTAACAGCATAGCATATATCGGATCGTGTATTGACCAAATACATAAGTGACCCCACCAATTGTCGATAAACAGTGGAATCCACTACCTCCGCTGAAGTAGCATCCTCCTTCCTCCAACCTCTAGAAAGAGGAGTATCAACAGGCTTGCAGCCATGTATGTTGAATTTCTCCAGTATCTCCCAGGCATACTTACCCTGAGAAACAAATATTCCATCACTACGCTACCAAATTCCCAATCCCAGGAAATAATAAAGGAGGCCCAAGTCCTTCATCTCAAACTCTATAGCAAGATACTCCTTGCATGAAAGTATCAATATCTCATCTGTCGTCAAAATCAAATCATCTACATAAAGTACAATGATCAGCAACTTACCCTCCACCACAATCTAGTATAGGTTAGGATCTGCATCACTCTTGGAGAATCCAAGTCCGGTGAAATAACTGTTTATCTGTGTGTACCAAGCACGAGGTGCTTGTTTCAACCCATACAGGGCTCTCTTGAGCCTGCACACATGCGACTCGCTGCTGAAGATCTCGAAACCTTCGGGCTGCTCTATGTACACCTCCTCCTCAATGACTCCATTGAGGAACGCATTTTTCACATCCATCTAATGGATGTGCCACTCCATCTGCGCTGAGAGAGAAAGAATCATCCGTATGGAAGAATACCTTGCGACAGGTGCAAAGGTCTCCTCATAATTGATCCCCTCTATCTATGAGAAGCCTTGAGCAACAAATCTTGCCTTGTACTTCTCCACACTCCCATCAGCTACCTACTTCACTTTGTAGATCTGTCTCGAACCCACCACTGATTTCCCCTCCGGTCTTGGGACAATCTCCCATGCACTGTTTCTAACAATCGAATCATACTCTTCCACCATGGCATCTACCCATGCGGGATCCTCCACAGCTTCCTCGAAACAGGATGGCTCAGTCACGACAAATTTTCTCACAAGATCCATGTATCCAGTGTACCGATCAGGTGACTGTATCTGTCTGCGCTGTGTTGTAGGTGGTCCTACAACCTTCTCTGCATCTTGAGTCAGTCGCTCAACTTCTGTAGTGCGCTTTCACCCTTTGATGGTTGGCACTGCATGAGTGGTCTCTCCGACTCCATGAACTTCATCTTGTGGCTGATCCACATCCTGAAGCTCATCCTTAGGAACTAATAGCTCCTCATCTGCATGCAAGTGTGGCTCCCTCTCAACCAAACACTTCATGGCTTTCTCCTCCTAAAATTCGATATCCCGTCGCACAACAGTCTTACAACTGTCTAGAAAATACACACGATAGTTGTGGGGCGTATCAGTGTACCCCACAAATATCCCAACCTCTGCAGTCGACTCCAGCTCCTTCCTGTCATCCTTCGTCACATGCATGTAAACAAGAGAACCAAAATCCCTCAAATGGGAAATATTAGGCCTCTTACCAGAATAAGCCTCCTCGGGTGTACTCATGCCAAGTATCTTGTGAGGACAACAGTTCTGCACATATACTGCAGTATTGCATGCCTCCGCCCATAAGTGAAGGGGTAGGCCCTGATCATGCAACATCGCTCGTGCAGCACCCATGATTGTTCTTTTCTTCCGCTTAGCAACCCCGTTCTGCTGTGGCTTATGGGGAGATATGAGCTCTTCGAATCCCTTCTGCGCTGCAGAAGTCCTTGAACTCGCCAGAGAAGAATTCACCACCATTGTCACTCCTAAGAGCCTTCACCTTCTTCCCCGATTCCTTCTCGACCAGTGCTTTGAACTCACAGAAATTTGAGTATGTCTCGCTCTTCTTTTGCATGAAGAAGATCCAGCACTTTCGAGAGAAATCATCAACAAAGATCACGTAGTACTTGTGCTTTGCTGTCGAAGCTACTGAGAAAGGTCCACACACGTCTGTGTGAATTCTCTCAAAGGATAGTCGTGGCATGACTATCCTTCTCGTGAAAGGTGGCTTTCACAAATTTTCCCAAAGAACACCCCTTGCACTGATCTGACTGCACAAGAGTGCCTTTAGGAAGCCTAATAGAAATCTGTTGCAGTATCTTCAAAGCTCCATGATGAAGGTGGCCGAATCTCCAGTGCCACAACTCGCTATCATCCCGACTCACCACTCCTTCTACCTTGCATGCCATTTCTGCACAGCCATCTACATGCAATTGATAAAGGTTCTTGACTTGAACCCCTATCTTCCAGGTTTCTCCAGTTGTCTTACTGCGCAGGAAAGCCTTTCCCTCGCTGAAGACAACATCATATCCCTTGTCTTCTAACATCGCCACAGAGATAAGATTCTTCTTCAATCCTGGAACATGCATCACTTCCTTCAATACGAAGGGTTTACCAGACTCCCTCTCAAAGGAAATCGTACCGATACCGGTCACACTGTATCTACCATCATCGCCCATCTCGATGTGCACTCCAAGATCTTTCTCATCCGGATCAGAAAAAAAAATCTCGATCTCCTGTAATGTGAAAAGACGCACCACTATCCAAGAACCATACGGATCCCATCACACTTGATACCAAGCATGCGATCATCGAAAAATCCAGCTCAAACTGCGAGGCTAAGGCCTCTCCCGCTGCAGATCCAGCAACTTGCTTATTTTTCTTCTTCTTCGGATAATTTGTGGCATAATGTCCATGCTGGTGACAGTGAAAGCACTTCACCTTGGACATATCCTGCTTCTTGCCTTTCGCATCGGAATGAGAAGATTTCTTGTTCTTCCCCTTCTTTCATTTGGTATCCAAAGCGCAATTTTCTTCATCAAATGCCTTTGATGAAGATCCATCCCTGGTATTCCGCCTGATCTCCTCTTGCACAAGATCCGACCAAAGTCCCTCCCATCTTGGCAATTTCTCCCGACCATTGACAGAGTCCTGATAGGAATGCCAACTCTTCGGAAGACCAAGGAGAGCCAAGATCACCAAGTCCTCATCATCGACAGTCACCCCCACACTTCCCAGCTCATCTCGGCATTGGATGAACTTCGTGAGATACTTGGGCATACTGTCGCCTTTCTCACACTTTATGTTTCTGAGTTTATCCTTGAGCGCCATCTTCCTCTGGTCGCTCTCGCTTTGGAATAGATTTGTCAACACTTTCCACATCAAGTATGGAGAAGCCTTTCCATGCAGGTTGGATACAATGTGATCCTCCACACCCTCCAACAGAATCCTTCGACACTTTGTTGTCTTCTTTTTCCAAGCCTCAACTTAAGCAGCATCAGTAGGCTTTAGGACTTCAGCATCTATGAACTCCTTCAACCCATTATCATCTAACACCACCTCCATCCTGTGTTTCCATGCAATATAATTCGAGCTACCTTCAAGGGCATACTCCAATCGCAATCCGTTGAAGGACATTTCAACTTCGACACCAAGAAAACGCTGCTGCAAATTCAAATTCCACCAGCTCAAAACTCAAACGCTTCTGATCTAAAATTCGCGAGAACAAATTATTTCTCGTACAGAGATTGATTGTATGGGCATTTACCAGATATCTCACCTTCCAAAAGAAGGATGAATCCAGAGGCTACCTGGCCCAATTACAGACTCTGCCTAAAGAAATAAAATGTAATCACTTTATGAATAATAGATCTGATGATCAACTTGCTCTGATACCATGTATAAATTTTAATAATATAACACTTATTCATAGATATTATCCTGACTATACACTGTTTGTGGAATGCATGCATAATACATAACCCCCTCTACCATTGATCATCAATTTGAAGAATTAAAAAAACAATCGCATGCGCACCTTGAAACATCAATCACACATATCAACACAGTATGTAATGGGGAAAGCATACAGCTGAAAAACCCCAACTATATGTGTATTATAATGATAGAGAACATGTAACAATACATACTACAATACTCCTCACAAGTACTTAGTACTATCTCCACATGCTACACACAAACTAGCTTAGATCTGAACAAGTCATGGGTTCAAATCTCCTCCACTATTTGCCTACCTCTATTGTGCAATCCAAGTTGAGAATAGATCAGATCCAAGTTCGAATCCCTTTGGCTTGTACTACGCAATCCTAATTGGAAATCTCAATCAATGATTGTGCAAATATCATGCACAGCTATAGTCACAACTGATAGTAGTCTCACCCTTTCACCCACCTCTAACACTTGTCTCCATTGAATTGTCCATGCACTAAGTTAACTGATGTATTATTTAGTTGATTTATGAGTTAATAATTAGTGAATTAATTAATAA
>APFE030057260.1:0-13776 GCA_000404065.3 Pinus taeda
AAAATAGAAATTGCTTTTAAAAATTAGGATTTATAAGGGTCGAAGCCTGAGTAAGAGCCTTTTTTATTTCTTCAAATGAATGTTTAGCCTCTTCTGTCCATTTAATATCACAATCTTTCCTAAGAATCTTTGTGATGTGTTTCACAATTTCTGTAAAGTTAGGAACAAATATTCTCACAAAATCCACTTTGCCTAAAAAAGATTGAATTTGTTTTCTATTTCTGGGCAGACCAATTTTTTGGATAGCAGAAGCCCTACTTGGATCAATCTTAATTCCTTCCTTTGATGTAATATGACCCAACAAATTTCCCATTTGTCAAAGAAAAAATACTCTTAGTAGGATGTAGAGAAATACCGAATTTTCTTCATTTCTGAAAGACTCTCTCCAAGTGTTAGAGATCTTCTTCTTCTTTTTTATAAAACATAGTAATATCATCCAAATATACTACTATAGACCTGTTTATCTCATCTGCAAATGAAATATCCATACCTCTTTGAAAATTTTCTCCTGCATTCATAAGTCCAAAAGGCATCTTTATATACATAAATGTTCCCTAGGGTGTAGTAAAAGTTGTCTTCTCTTGATCATGATGATGTACCAATATCTGATTATAGCCTGAGAAATCATCTAACATCGACATCATTTTTGATCCTATAATGATTTGAAAAATATGATCCATTTTGGGAAGTGGATAATTATCTTTTAATGAAGCTTTATTCAAGTTCCTGAAATCAATGCATATCCTCATTTCCCCATTCTTCTTTCTCACGGGCACCAGGTTAGCCAGCCACTTGGAAAATCTCAATGGTACTATCATTTTTGATTCAAACAACTTTTTAATCTCCTTTTCAATCAATGGCAAGAGCAATGGATTTATCCTTCTCAATTTCTTCTTGAAAGGTTTTTCATTTTATTTTATTGGTGTGGTATGCTGAATAACATTTGGATCATAGGTTTTCAAATCAGCACAACTCCATGCAAAAATATCTACATATTTCTTCATCAAAATTAGATATTTTTGTTTTTCCTCAAGAAAAAGAAATTTGGACAACTCGACATTCTTTGTATTTTCAGCAGTACCAAGATTATAAGTCTCAACCTCCTCATCATCAGATTTCATCTTCGGATTTTGGGCCACATCATTCTGGTCAAATAATTTCTCAAGAGGAATCAGTCCCTTTGGAATACAATTGTTTTTGAGTTGAAAAAATTTGGTATTGGATTTTGTTTTAGCAAAGATGTTTTGCTGGTCAACTTGAATAGATTCAAATTCTTCTTTCAATGCCAAGAAATTTCTAACTTGCTAATCATTATCAAACACTTGCTAGTTTATTATGTTATTAGGGATAGTAGGTCTATGCCTAATTTCAACTTCATATTTACTGTTGGAATGACTTGGAATTGTAAATAAAATTGCTGAAATAACCAAAGAATTTGCAACACTATTATGTTATCTAGGCTTGATGGTGAAATTATACTCTTCAAAATTTTCTTGTAATTCAAGAATCAAATTTCTATATGCTCTCATTCTAACATCCTTGGTTTGATATATGTTTTTAACTTCTTTGATGATCAATTCAGAATCACCAAAAGCAAATAATTTATTTGCACCTAAA
The DNA here is from genome assembly GCA_000404065.3 of Pinus taeda. Taxonomy (NCBI): domain Eukaryota; kingdom Viridiplantae; phylum Streptophyta; class Pinopsida; order Pinales; family Pinaceae; genus Pinus; species Pinus taeda. Next base: position 1,618 of record APFE030057260.1, read on the forward strand.
TTCTTCAAGACTTCAAAACCCAAAACCGATGCTTCATATTCTACCATATTATTTTTACAATCAAAATTGAGTTTATAATAGTTAAAATTACTTTCATCTCCCATGATAATTATCCATATGCCTAGACCAGCTCCACCTCTTCCTGCAACACCATCAAAGCTCATGTGCCACTTTTTCCTATCAATTTCTTCAACTTGGTGCTCCTTTTCTTCATGTTTTTTTTTCTGTGTTGTTGCTGATTTAATTGAAGAGTATAGATGAGCCCAATTCAGTCTCCATTGCATATAATGGAAATTTTTTAGGTTTGTCTTTGCTGCTAACCATATATGCCATCCTAGACTCTCTGTATAATCTCCTTTGTTCACCAAAAAGTGGGATAGTAGAATATGACGTATTCATCTGAATAGTTCCTTTGACTTTGGCAGCCCATGATCTTGATAGTAACATGCCAAAATTTGGTGGAATATCAGCCACAATAATATCCATCAATATAGTCTTAGCAGAAATTTGAATTAAAGCAACAACCACATCTTTGATTAGACCTATACATTTCACCCTTTTTGAATCAAATGAAAAAAGTCTTTGTATGACCTGGTTATGTCTAAACCCAATCCTTCCATGATGACCTTAGGCATCAAATTGTGTGATTACCTTGAATCTAACATAGCATTATGTATTTTCATGTCATGGATGTTTAAACTCACATAGAAATGTGGTACCTCTTCAATCTGCTCATCTTCTGCTCTAGGCCCTAGAAACACAGTAGGATGATCTTCATGCAAATTCAAAATATCAGATGATCTAGCTTTAGCATTAAGCATTATGACAATTTTCTTTCTGTATTCTGTAACTCTTATTATTTCTCCAAAGGGGACAACAACTTTTATCTTTGATATTTCATTCTCCAAGTTGAAAACTGGTTTTCTTCTCAAATTCCTTTGCAGGGGTTTCCTTCTTTTGTTCTGCAACATTTGGAGCATCTTTCTTAGGCTAATTTTTATTTGCAACTATAGGAACAATTATGTTTCTCAAATTATATTGATTTTTCATCTCTAGAATAACATGCTGATAGCCTTCTAAGTATTTTTATTGTGGCTCATTTTCATCACCATGCAAGTCATTATAAGACTCATCATGTCCTTATTTTGTTAAAAATATCCCTTTCTCATCTTCATCTAGAAAATGAATGGTATCTTCTCAGACTTTTGGTGGCATTTCCAGATCATCTACTAAGTTTTGATGGAAAGGAGGCCTAACTTTTTGGTCAGGTTAATTTCTTTGTTCTCTTTGTCTCAGTTGGATTTGAACCCTTCTGAAGTTTGTATTTCTAAGTTGTGTCTCAGGTTGTGTAGTAGGAGGATTATTTCCAAGGGCTAATCTATCCATGAGTCTTTCCATTGTTCTCATCATGGTATCAAATTTAACATCATAATAGGTGGAAGGTTGTTCTTCCTCCTTTAACTTTCCTTTAGCCACTTTAAATCTTTTTGCTGCAGCCATATTAACTTCCACTTTCACAACATCATCTTGCATGTGAGCTAAGGTAACAGATTCTATCTCTCTTAGTAGGATGGAAAAATCATAATCAAAGGCTTTAGCATAGTGTAACTGAGCAACTCTTGGGGGAGGCTTAATGTGAGCAGGAATGGAATTGTATACTTTACTGAATATTTTTGAAAAATATTGCACTGATTCATGGTTGGCCTTTTTCAAATTGTTATATTCAGTTAAGGCTTGTACATGATTAACTTTACTTCCCCATTTCCTTAAGAAGGCATTTTCTAATTCATTCCAATCATGTAAACTCCCAGGGGTTAAAGATTTGAACCATTTTTTCACCTCACCAATGAAGCTCGTTACAAACAATATCATTTTAACATCTTCATAATCTACCTCTTCTAGGTCTATAAAGTCATTGAACTAGTCAGCATGTTGTTCTGCAGTTATCCCCTCTTCAATTCCAAAAGTTTTTATTCTAGTGGAATACCCTTGAGGTAAGTCATGCAGTACGATTGGTAAAATAATAGGAGCATATCTAGCAGGGGCTGCCATAACACAAATACTAGTAGCAATTCCAACAAGAGAGGTAAAAATGAAACTAGTAGGGGTAGTGATGAAAGACGATGTACTCGAAGGGTCTTGAGTGACGGAGACTTTTGTTTTCAAGGTAAAGGTACTTCTTTTAAGTAAAGGGAAACCAATTTATTTTCTTGACAAAAGTTCAAAAGGACCAAATTATTTTAGTTTTTCTAAAGACTCTTATCCAAGTGACAATTCTAATGCACCAATTTCCCAAAACCTATCTTTAACTTCTTTAGGAATCTCAAAAATAAAATCTAACTCTAGTTTTGGTAAATCATTCTCTGATTTAGATATGAGAAATATAGGCTTATACTCTTCATCGAATCTAATACCTTCAATATCCTTAATATCTACAGAGGGTAATGAGGTAGATCTTAAGAGAAATGAAGTACCTAATTTTGATGAGCTAACATCTTTTCTGATAATTTTTTCTGGATCATCAACTATTTTTGGTGGATTAGGGTCTGGATTGCTCCTCATATCAATATTCTTAGAAGCCACCTTTAAGTTGAAAGTAACATTGGAGTCGCCAAGGTAGAAATGCAGCCTCGAACAATCTAATCTCCTTCTACCTTCAAGAGCTCAACTTTTGAAATGAAACATCCAGGATGATATAACTTTCAGACTCTTGACAGATGCACCAAAATGTTATCACTCATTTGGGATAGGTTGGGCTGTATCAACCTTCAACCAAATGTAACAACAATGTTTAATGGAAGCTGAGGCATCTATGGCTTTAAAACTGATACGAATGAACATCCACAATGATACACACTAAATGAAAGAAATTGGAACTGTATGACAGGTTTCCAAGTAATCAAGATACTATGTAAAACTAATAACAACAGAATAAAAAATCATAAAACCCATAATAAGAATATTAGGTACAAAAATAGAGTGCTGCAAGTTTTCTATTACAAGAACAAAATATTACAGAAGGCCAATTTCTCACATTCCAAATCAACCCTTCTGAGAGTCGAAAATCTACTTATTTATAGAGAAAGATCTCTTTACATATCTTGCCACCTAGGCCTAATTCAATCGACAACTGTGACATCTAATCCTATATAATTAATAAAACTTCAAGCCTTCATAGGGATTTTTGTTACAACAGAGTTTGAATACAAATGGGAGCTGTATGGAATGTTACAATAATTTAAAGCACTACACTATATTGGTGGAAACTTGAACATCTGGCTCTTTGAATCTGTTGTATTGTTTGCTGTTAAAACGTGCTGAAAATGCCATTACTGTTCCATTGAGTCTCTGCCCTATTTTCTTGCTGTCTCTTTAATGACCATGCTGCTGAAGAAATGCTTAAAAACACTCTTGTTGTCTCACAGAGCGGAAGCATTCGTTGATCTAGGCTGTTGATCAATTTGGAAATCTCATTGTGGTCTATATTTATGAAGGAAAGCAGGAGGGCCACTTCTCTCAGAACAGTTCATGCAGGATGGACCACATGGCAGCTGGGTATTGGAGGGAATGAATATACTATCGGTATGGGAGTGTACGTCCACGGATGAGTTGGCGCATTGTGGATGGGAGGACGGGAGCTGACGTGAAGGTGGGGTTAGGATTGTTGGTGGGAAGTGATAGGAAAAAGGAGCTATGTGGCAGTAGAGGAAAAAAAGTGGGGAGGTGAAAAGCCGAAATTGAGGGTGCATGAAGCAAATTGCGGGTATAATGGGTAGTGAAGGAAAACCACTTTTTGGAGGGGGTCAACAGAAGTTATGGTATTTCGGGGGGGGATGTTCCTAAACAGAAGGGAAGGACACCGTAGCAGGTGGGGAAACCATTTCAGACCCCCTCTGCCGTTAAAGAGAAACAAATAACAGGAGGGAGGGAGGGGGGGGGAATAGGCCTTAGATTCATTGGATTAAAATTTGATTGCGATCAGGGGTGTGAAGTTGTGCGAGGTTTAACCACGGGTGGACCCGACATCTTATTAGATGCATTTTATGCCATTTCACGCTTGGGAGTGGGTTATGTGTGATTTTTAATGCCGACAGTATAACATGTCATATTGCAATTGGTGGAAGGATTGGTGGTAACGGGGGGCAATGATGGTAGGAGTTGGAAAAACAAAGAGTTTACAGTTAGAGTTAAAAAAATGGATCACTATGGCTAGAGTTTTTAGAAAATAAAGGGAAACAAGAAAAAGGGGTTATCATAGATAACATAATAAAAGAAAGACAAACTATAAATTAACTTGATATAGATGAAGCTTCCTTCAATAGTATAGATCCTTGGGATCTTCTCCTTTTGTCTTCCTCTCAAGCTCTTCCTTTTCTTCAACTATGTGAGCTCCACTCATTTCCTTCGTTTTGTTGTTTTTCTTGTTTTGTAGATTGTTTGGACAATACCTCTTATAATGTCCATACTCATTGCATCCAAAGCATTGAAGCTTGGACATATCTTATTTTCCTTTGTACTTTCCAAACTTCCCTTTCTTCTTCTTGGATTTTACAACAAAGGCTTCAGATTTTTCATTTGATTTGGTATTAACCTTTTCCTTCAGGATTTACCCTAGTTTCTTCCAAGATACATTGAGCCCATAATTCATCAAAATGAGTAGTATCCTTTCTTGAGTAGACACTAGTTGCAAAATTTCTCCATTCAGGTGGAAAATCATTTAATACTCAAGTAGTCATCTCTAAAATAGAAATGAATTCCCCAAGTCCTTGCAAGTGGTCCCTTAATTGTGATATCTTCATAAGATATGTATCCTTATCTTAATTCTTTGACATACTTGTTTTATATAGTTTATTTCTCAAGGATATTTTCTAGCCTGATGTGCATATAGAGTACATTTTCACAACTTATCATAAATAGATTTAGAAGACTTCAAATAAAAATAAAGGGAACAATATGACCCTTTATGGATTTAATAAGAATCCTTTGTTCCCTCACTACTTCCTTCTTATATTTGTTAATTCTTGAGTCTTCTCTTTGTCTGGTTGAGTAACTTCATCAAGAACATATTCCATGACTTCATTTTTTTTTAGTACCAAATCTATCCTCCTCTTCCAAGCTCTAAATTTAGTCGATCCAATGAGTTTGTTTCTCTCCTTGCAAAATTTAGAAATTTGTTCTATAGAATCAGACATGAAATATAACATGGTACATACTTAACAATCAAGATCTTTTCTTCATGATGAATTCAACTCTTAATGCCTTCAAGAAATTTTAAAATACTTAAAAGATGCCTTTTAATAATCTTCAAGCTGGTTTAAAGAGTGAATGATGTATTTAGAATTATTGGATGCTTCATTGTATTCCTTGACCTTGTAAGATGATTTCTTCAAGGATGTTTTTCAATGAGCCTTCAAGAGAGAAATATAGTATCCTTCCTTCCTTTAAGGAGAGCTTGATCCTTCTTAATATGAGGCCTTCAATGAGAACTAGATGTAGTCTCTTCCATTCTTTCCTTGTGTCCTTGCTTCAAATGGTTCCCTTTGACAATATTCCTTCTTTATTTAAATAAGATGATCTCCAAGCTGCATTTTTTCCACCTTAGCTCTAGAACCATGTTGGATAATTAAGTAGGGAGGCTATTAACTGAATTCCCCTTATCCTTGTTAAAAAATTGTGAACGCATGTTATCTTCTTATTTTTCTTAATTATATTATTTTCATCAAACAATTATCAAGAGAATAAATAATAAATACAATGGACACAAGAAGTAGGCTCCAACCCAGGGGAAAGCCCATTCAAGGGGGAAAACAAAAAATAATCTCTTCTCTTCTTAAAGAATCAATTCAAATGAGAAATCCAAGACCTAAAGACCAAAGTCAAAGTACCCTCCAAGCACCAAGTCAACCATCCAAGAAATCCTTCTTTAAGAAAATAAAAGATTGATCAAGTCAACAAAGGTTAAACCTCTTATAATCTACTCCACTTTAGAATTTAGGCCTTCTACTTTAGATCTGTAATTTCGGTCCCTAGGAATAGCAAAAACCCTAGCTTTCTTGCTCATTTCAGCCTTGCAAGAGATCCTTCCTCAAGCAAGTCAAGGTTTTCAAATTAAACAAAATTCAAAGATTCTTCAAGGTATGTTCTAGTCAATGTTTTGGCCTCCAATGCAAGTCCTCAATTTCAGTATGCAACTCTCAACCTTAAAACTTTGATAGAAACCCTAATATTCACACATTTGAGAGAATAAGGCTCAAAAATCATATCTTTGTTTCTTGTTTAGAATTCCTCTAACATCCTTGTCATTCTTTCTTGTTTTATTCTTTTCTTGCTTGAGATAAAACTACAGAAGTGTCCTCAAAGGAATCAAACTTGCTTCCTTTATATAGCCTTCTCATGAAGTTGAATTAACTCTCTCTAGGTCGACTTGTTATTAACTTGGGACAACTTGATCTTAGAGGTCTTCTTGAACTTCTTAAACTAAAAATAAATTATTTTACATGTTACAACTTGCCCTACAAGGTCTTATACAAATAATAAAGACTATCTTAACTCAAGAAAAATATTCTTTTGACTTGATAAAACCTAGGAGCATGAAATGCATGCTTGACCTACTTGACCAACAAAATGGAACATGAAATGCATGCTTGACCTAGTTGACCAACAAAATGGAGCATGAAACCCATGCTTAAAAATAATATTTTTGTTCTTATTTTTCTTGTAACATATGATATACATAATTAAATGAGTACAATGAAAATTATGAATATCGAAACTCGTTACATTTTCCAACACCTCTCACATTTGATGTAGGTGCTAGAAATTTCAAAAAATAATGGATATTTGAAAATCTCAATATCTATGAGTTTGTGCAGCAGTATTGGGTGTATTTAGGTTATGTGATTGGTGGAGTAGATCTTAAGATGGACCTTGCCAACGGTCGAGGCCATCATGGCGTGGATAATTCCTACCAATGTTTCTAAGGTTAGGAATTTCATTGGGGAGGCGCAATACCTAAGAAAATCCGTAGCCTCATTTTTAGCAGTAATTGCACTAATCCATGTCATATCAATAAGTGGTAAGAGTTTCCAATGGGGAAAAGGCTAGAATATGGCCTTTGAAGAGTTGAATAAGAAAATAAGTTAATCATTAATTCTTACCAAACTTGCAACAACTCTTTGAAGTATAGATGAATGTGAGTGGGTATGCTATGGGAGGGAACTTGATGTAGGAAGGATGTCATGTATGCTACCATTTTGAATTATTTCATGGGGTGGTTCTCAATTACCTTACCTATGTCAAGAATCTCTATGCCCTAGTACAAGCTATAAAAAAGTGGAAATTCTATCTAATGGTAATGGAGATGATCATTCACATAGATCTCTAGCTAGTACAATACCTATAGGCCCATATTAAGTTACAACAAACTAGACATTACAAGTGCACGAATTTTTTTATCACAATTTCATTTAGTGATAAATCACAAGAAAATAAGTAGAAACAAGTTAACCAACATGCTTTGAATCCACCCCACATAAAAATTTATAGATTTGGGAACTTTGATGCACATGGAGCCTTTCACCCATGATGAGAAGAATATGGAGAGGATGAGGACTTCAACAAGGTGTTTTAATAGATGTCGAGTGAGATTCATGTAGACAATAGAGATAGAAAAGTTAAACATCATCTCCAGAATGGGTTTTTCTATGAGTTGGATAGTCTATATGTTCCTCAAGGCGAGTGACTACAACTAATGAGAGAGGCTTATCTGTCCAAGGTTGAAAGGAATTTTGGTGTAGGGAAGACAATTGAAAATCTACAAATATATGTGCACTGGCTCATAATACAATATGATGTAGCTAGGTTGATAAGATGAAGTATGATTTGTTGTATTGGCAAGATTAGTAATAGGAACACGATCTCTACCCAGTACCTACTCATCCTTGTGAAAGAATTTCCATGGAAATTGTGGGAGGTTTACCAACAAACTCGAAGGAACATAACTACCTATTCATGGTAGTTGGCAAGTCCAACAATAAGTGCATTATCATGCTATAATAGATATCATCAGTGGGAAAGAAGAAACAAACTTGTTCTTTGGATTGGTTTGGATTCACTTTAGGATACCAAGGACCATCATTTTAAAGAGGGAAACTAAATTTTTTAGTGTGTTTTGGACTAAATTATGAAAGAAGATGGACATAACGTTGAAGAGGTCTACAATGTTCCATCCTCAAACATATGGGAAAGAAAAAGTAGTCAACAAGACATTGTGTATATTTTGAAGGGTTTACAATCAAAATCAATTGAAGACTTGGGGTGAAATTTGGTATATAAATAACACCCTTATAACATAGTAGTCCACACTTCTACTGCTATTTCCTCATTTATTTATTTTTTTGGATATTTTCCACCTTCACATTTGGACAATGCATATGGAAAACAATGAGGAATAAAGAATGATCTCACATGTATGATTTAAAGGAAGAGATATTTGTTAAGACAATAAATCAGACCCATCTACAAGTATAGGAGACATTGAAGAAGTCATATAAAAGGTGCAAGGCTAAGAATTATCAACATATAATAGAGAATTTATTCAGAGTGGGAGACATAGAATGGTTATAGTTGAACAAGGAGAGGCTACAGGGCCGTAGTAAGAAAATAAAGGCTCTACGATATGCTCCTTTTGAAATACTAGAAAATGTGGGAGATAACTCCCATTAACTTAGTCTATCCCCATATATATGCATTCGCTTAGTGTTGAATGTGAAAAATATAAAACTCTATGAACCATCCATGTTGGATCAAGAAGAGAAGTAGGTCCTACCTTCCATAGAGGACTTATCTCCATATGATCAAGTAGAGTAGACATATGATACAGTTTTATACAAGAGGTACAAAACTTCAATACACGGTCACATGAGCTTTGGCAGATTAGGTTTAAAGGATAGCTTATGGATAACACTAAGGTAGAGGAAAATTTTTATTCACTTCATTCAGTAAAATATTCTGGGAACTAAAAGCCTCTAAACATAGAGAGGCATGATCTGGATTAGATCACTATATAAATTTTCAACCATCCTAATGCTTTCAAAGTGGAAAATTTGAAGGAATCAACTTACATGAGCAATTTTGGAGGTGGGACCTAGTTTAAAGAATTGGGGTCTAAAATTTTTTGGGGCTAGTTTGAGGCCTTAAGTGATGTATTTTGGGGGTAAAAATTTGTTGATTAAGTGTAGAATCATATGTTACTATTCTACACACAAATAACTTTCTAACAACATAAGAATGATGTCAATCAAGTTTCAGATACAAAGCTCATGCCTCCGAGAAGTTGACCTATCACAACTGACCACCATAATGAGAGGATGCCACGTAATCCCCCATTACTTATGGAAAATGGATTAGTCACATGGAGACTATGAAGAAGACTCTAGAAAGGTGAATATTGTAACTCTATTTTAGAGTTGAAGGAGTCAAAATAAACCCCTAGTTGGCTATTGAGGTGTGTTATAACTAGGCCACTAGGAGGGAAAAGTGTTCCATTCTATTCGAGTGCATTTTGTTTCATAATAGATAAAAGTACTTGAAAGTGGATAACGAGAGAGAGAAATAGGAGTTTGTGTTATGTAGCAACATACCAACCATGGGTGTGAGGTAACTTCATATAGAGTGGCTTCTCTTCTGTATTTGCATTATTTCCATTCAGAAAAAAGAGAGTAGAGCAACCTCACCTTCCAATTGGGTTTTCTCTCAAATGGGTTTCCCATGTCATATTTTTGTGTTCATTGTGATTGGTTTGTATTTGTATTTCATTGTTCTTTATTTTTTACATTTTATCAATTACATACATAAGAAAAAAAAAACATCGAAGGAAACTAACCCCCATACTATAGATTTTAGATTTTTGTATATTTTTGTCATCTTTGTTGTGACAAACTATCTAGTGGAATATTCATGATAGTTTACAAACCAGTCAACGCATCCTGAGGCACACCAAAAAGGACCTCTATCCTAGGGGGTTCCTACTTCTCTATCCTTATCATAGTAGGCCAACATGTCACTTGTGGGAATTAAAACTATGTTTGGAGGAAAATAGGTAATTCTCCCAACCATCTTAATTATGAATCTTTCATAATATATAAAATAGAAGGACATGGGGGCATGTAGCTGTTACTGGCATCTTACAATATAGTACTACTAGGAGCTTGTAACTTGAAAAGGGGTCAAGACGTCTATAGATACTTCTATATGGGGGTACCTCTAAGGGGATACCTACTCTTCGATCATGATCACAACGTGCCACTGTTACTCATTCAACATGTTCAAACTCTACCCCCTCTAGTTTTTAAATCACGATTTCCAAGGAAAAGACACATGTTCTTAACTATTAGATCCATTCAAACTATATATTCTTGACAAGTATCATGCTTAACTTTACATTCCTTACTACAACTATAATATCATAAAGTCTAATTATTAATCTACTATGATGTTTTTATAAGTAAACGTATTGAGTTTTACATTTTCTCAGTAAGTTAACAAAATTTGTAAATTTTAAATTAAAATTTCAAAAATTAAAACTAAACTCATCATTATATGAAAAATAATATGTTAATTTATGGAAGATTTTTTTGAAATGAATATTCTATTTTTTTTTCATATATAGCATGTATTACGCACTTTAACATTGGGATTTCAATTTTTTGTTATTTTTATTATTATTTAAATTTATTTATTTTTTAGGTGATTGGTTGAGGTCTTATTATGGTATTCTATTTTTTTTTTCCATATATAGCATGTATTACGCACTTTAACATTTTGTTAATTTTTATTTATTATTTAAATTTTATTTATTTTAGAGTGATTGGTGTGAGGTCTTATATGGATGGTGTTGTTTAGTGACTTCCATTTTTTTATTCGTTACTATTTTTTTTTAGTTTTATTTCCTTTTTATTTAACTTTTTTTTGCCTAACCCAAAGGTCATGGAGGAGAATTGACCTCTAGACCATCCATTTGCGAGGTGCTTTTAACAATGAAAACTTGACCAATTGAGCTAACCCTCATGCTTCTTTTTCTATTCTTTCCATTTTTATGAATTATAGTTTTCCCTCCCTATTTTCAATTTAAGTTGACAAATTTTAAAGAGGAAAAAATAATTAAAAAAAATTCCCATTATTTTTTTATTTTTATTTTTAGTTTTATTACTTTTTAGTTTGACTTATATTTTTTTTTTGTCTTTTTCTATGGGTTTTTTTCTCTATTTCCAATTCCAATTCCATTAATCATAGTTCTTTTTTCTTGTTAATTTTTAATTTGACTTTTTTCCCTTCAACTTTCGATAATTTTCTTTCCCTTGAAGAAACAACTATTTCTCTTTTCTATTTTTTATTCCATTGGAAACACTACCATGCATACTCCCCTTTACGGAAACATTCCCTACTGTTTCCTTTTCCCTTTTCCATTTAGTTTTTATTTCTTCCTATGTTTTGTTGTTGTTTCGGATATGAAGAAAACATAATCGGAAAATCCATGTTGAACAAACAATCGAGGGATATCAACATCTTGAAGAAGATGAATAAATACTCTGAAAGATGAATAAATACTCTGAATTCATTTGCCTGCCATCATATAATCCATTGCATTTTTATGTAATACACAATGGATGCCTTAATCAATGGATCTTCTATTGGATTCACCACTTTCTTGCCCAAAATTGGCGGGCAATGTAATAATAAATACAAGGGAGCCTACAATGTCTCATTCTGGAAAGCTATAGAACAATATATAAGAAGACAAAAAAAATAATTTTTCGGCAAGATTTACATGTGGTTTATGTAGCTGTAGCTTCACTCACCATTCCTGGCTCTTCTTTTGCTAAAGAATTTGACAAAGGGAGTTGAGCAGAGGAGGAGAGTGGGAAATTTATATGGTTTCTTTAATAGAAGACATGGACCTTAAGATTCCCATGCCTTTTGAGCTCTTGGGTTGCGATATTTTTATCTGGAAGGATGCGGAGGGAAATTGGAAAGCCTCTGAGGACAAGTCCCCCACGAACTTTCTCATCTCTGTGTAAATTATTATTATTATTTATGCTATACATGAAGATTGAATGTTATGGGCCTGGGGTAATTTCAATGATAATTATTATTGTTGAT
>APFE030057270.1:0-39513 GCA_000404065.3 Pinus taeda
TTTGATATCTCAGGTTGCTGCTGATTCTGGTGGTTGTTACAGAGTTCTGGTCTCTGGTTTGGGTTCTGTGTTCTTAATGACAGGGTTTCAGTGATCCAGTATTGGATTGTTTTATGAATTATGATGCAAGTTTAAGTTGATGATTGTATTGCAGTAATGTTTGTTTTGTACTCTTGGATCCAGTCTAAAAATTGATGAAACGTGGTCCCTGAAGATTGTAGGGTCAGCACCTACGTACTAGTAAATGGATCAGCTAGTACAAGAGCTGAGGGGGTTGTAGCTCCCTTCCAGAAGTAGTTTGAAAACGAGAGAGGGTTGTAGCCCTCTGCAGGTTGTAGCCTGCATACTGGTAAAGGACTGCACCAGTATATTGTAAAAGAAGTTTCTCATTAAAGAAGAAAGAAACGAATTGCAGCAGGTGGTTTTCACCCACATTGGGTTTCCACCTTATATCATGGTGTTCATGTGTGTGGCTCTTGTGTGATGTCCTGTTCTGTTATACTGCACCTGTTTACTGTTAATATGCTTAATAATGTTCTGATGCATTCACTGAAGATTAAGCTAACTGAATTATAAGATCTCTGGGTATACGCTATTTGCTTTAGACACAGTCGCGTGTATATGCTGGTTCACTTCGTGGAAGTAGCGTATATGAATCTGAGTAGGAAATTGAAAGTTTTATCTGAGCTGATAATACTGATTCACCCCCCCTCTCAGTATTATTTCCAACAATAAAATCAAGGTCTGCAACCTCTGCATAATTTTTTAGGGGAATTAGTCTCGGTGTGGCTATCAGGTGAAACTCTCCAGTTGACCAGAAGGAAGGTTGATTGATCCACTTGCGAGTAGTGCAGCTTGAAATGGCTTGCTTGGTTCTTCTACGTTGTTCTAGGTGATAGTCAATTGAGTCGATGGTAGGGTGAAGGTCCGACTGTCAGAGGGGAATCTAGTCTTTAGAACTTCAACAAAATGACTAAGTGTGTGATCATGTGAAAAGGTGCATACGTGATCTTGTGAACACACACTTACATGACTTGACGACGAGATGACTCAAACCATCCAGACACACATGCTCGACATAACTGACTGACGGTGTGAGAGACACGCGCAATGCTTGTGATTGACCATTGGTCAATCGTGATGATGCTTGTGTGACAGTGTATATGACTTCGTGTGTGAGTGCGATGGATGTTTACATAGTGAACACAACATGTACACACGAAGCGAAGACCTTGTGTATTACTAGAACATGGTCTCAAGCATGATATTGACATTAACATGCAAAAGTTGTCAGTGGAATGATTAATCAAGGTGGGTGCAAAGACTCACACAAGCTCACAGAGAGAACCTAAGTGCGTTCAGTCATCAAGTAGAACTCTCAAAGGAAGCTCCGAAATTGGATGTAGGCCAAAATTTTGGAGGGTGTTGCAGTTGCTACAACATAATGAAATGTCCATCTAGCTATATTTTTTTCCATATTTGTCAGTAAATCAGAGAAAGGATTTACTCTGATGGAGTTGTTGACATGAGGGGATCAAAGATATTTATAAGGACACAAGTAGTGCTTGTATACTAACAAGAATGTGACGTGCCGTTGGAATACTGGCAAGTTATTGAAAAAGAACAATTGAGACTTCACCTAATTGATCAAGGTTCTCAAGGCTTCCATCATATCCTCTCAGACATGATTAAACAATTGATCCGAATTGGATCCTTAAACATTTCCATGACTGTTTCAAATTATTTCAGGTTTCAAAGTCTTATGAATAACGAGCTTATCAGAAATGACCTATGGACAATGGCAATTTGTAGCTCGCACGGAACAACGAGGACCCTCAGTCAAAGTGCGTTGACTATTGGCCCATGGAGACCACGCATTGGTGCAAAGCATCGCAAGGCAAAACCCTCAGTGAAGGAAAGCCACGAGCGCCTGATCACTAGGTAAATAGGAAACCGTGTGGAAACCGTCGGAAGGCGGGTCCCGTGCCCAAAACCGGCAAGATATCGCGTGAACTTCGAGCAGTAAGCGGGTTTGGCTGGGTTCAGTGCGATGCCACACACTGGGCGACACTCGTCCAACGGATGAGAGAGAAAACCACTTACATCGCGTGAGTAAAGGTCAAGCAACTTACCCGTGCAATATAAACGAAGACCGTAGGATCTAGAGACTCCAGATCAATGGCGGAGAATCAACCCGATGGATGACCGGATTTGATGGGGAAATAGACTGAGGTACATAAGCTTTGAGGTTTGGCATGACCGATGAGCTAGTAGAAGAATCAGTTTCGTGGGCAAATCCTGGAGTAACAGAAATAACGACCGTTCAAAGAAATCTGACACTTAGTTCGTGGAGTGATAATCGGCCACCTCTCTGTGAAGCATTACACAACGATGATGACGCAAAGCAGGGAAATTCCAGCGGATAGAGGCAGGCGATCCAGAGAGCCGGGAAGTAGGAATGAACAGTTAGGGAGCAGATTGGCTTTAAGCCATGAACAGACAAAGAGCAGAAGGGAACAAAAGTAGTGAAAGAAGTGAATCGCAAAGAACAGAGAAGCCGAGTTGACCCATAGAGCAAGGGCAACATCGAGCAAACAGAGACAAAGAGAGAGTATGAGAGTCCGTGACCTCCAAAGAAGGCTTGAGAGATTCAAAAAACTCCTCTGTGTAGACCTGTCAGGTATTGAGTACCAACTTGGACTCATACCATTGAGACCAGTTGAGGTCAAGATTCAGTAAGGGGGAGACTATGTACTCTAGAGGCTTGGGGGATCCAAGTACCACCCTACTGATCATCATCTGTTAAGCGAGACTCAAATTGAGCTCCTTATTGTAAAAACCCTGCTTTAAGGCACAATAGAAAAGGCCACTACTAAAGGCTAGACCAAGAGACGTAGCCTAAGAGGATTGGGTGAACTCCTTATTAAATTTGTTGTGTGTTTTATTCACTTACTTAGTTTCTCTTATTATTTCAAGTGTCTATGTATTTTGCAATATTATTGATCCGTTGCTTAAAATTACATAGCACACCCTAGCACATGAGTTTGTAATACCTTCATTAATTTACTGAGATCATTCACGAGTGATTTCAGATCAAGTGGTATCAGAGCATTAGGTTGTTAAGGTTAGACAAGCTTGTGTTGGATTTTGTTGTTGAATGCTAACTAGATCAAAGCTTAAATTAGGAGGAGAGTTGGTTGAGACTAACCCGAAAATTGGAAGAGTCTATCCTCAGAAGAAAATGTCAAAGGAAAGTCCCTTGGGGCCAGACCCTCAATTCATAGATAGTTTCCTGGCCATGAGGTCCATGGTAGAGGAAATGTATAGGGACTTTAGGAAAAATAAAGATGAGGATTCATCAGGCTCTAAACAAGATAAAGGAGAAGAAGAGTCTCTCCTCCATGACCACTCAAAAATCAAGGGGAAAGAAGAAAACTTTCTCACACCTCCTAATAGCCCTAAACATAAAAAGACCTCTTTGATCAAATTAGATGTTAAATTTGATTTACCCATATATGATGGAGAGTTGAACGCAGAAAAGCTGGATAACTGGATCAGAAAAATTGATGTTTATTGTAGAGAGTATCGACTCCGACAGGAGTAAGATTCAGCTGGTCGGCCTACGCCTCAGAGGCACTACCTTTGTATGGTGGGAAGGCAGGACACAAGCTGACATGAATAAACATGGTAAGATTCTTTCTATCTAGAGTGAATTTGTTTCAGCAATCAAAAAGCAGTTCTATCCACTAGCTTACATGTAGCAAGCCATGATGAGCTGGCAAACTCTTCGCCAGTTGAAAGGGCAAAGTGTACAGGGTTATACCCAAGAATTTAGGAAGAGAGCTTTGATTCTAGGAATCTCTTTAGACTCACCTGAGACTCTATTGAAGTACATAGGTGGTCTACACAGCTACATGAGGCACACTATCCTCATGTTCAATCCCATCAGTATAGATGAGGTATCTGTTCAAGCTATTCATCTAGAAGCTAGAGGAAAGAATGGGAACCCAAAATTTGGGGGATCGTCCAAACCCATTGCAAGCAAGAATAAGGAGAAAAGAAAACGGAAATGGAAAGAGAGGAAGGCCAACACTACACAAAAGAGCAAGTCTTCATGCACTTATTGTAAGAAGGAGGGGCATGATGATGAGCACTGTTGGATTCTGCATTCGGAACTGAGACCTAAGAAGTTTGAGGGCAAGGTGAATATTGTTGTAGCTATTCAGCAAGATTTGGGGTCGGACTCAGGAGATGAAACAACTATTGCAGCCACATGTATAAAAGGTTTTCCGCTTTAGAGAATGCAGAAATCAAGAAGCAGGTGCAGGACTTGCTCGAGAAGGGGTTCATGAGACCTAGCAAATCACCATGTGTGTCGCCAATCATTTTGGTGAAAAAGAAAGATGGCTCGTGGAGAATTTGCATTGATTATCAGGCACTGTACAAGATAACGATCAAAAATCGTTATCCCCTCCCTCACATAGATGATCTATTAGATCAGTTAAAGGAAGTTGTTTAGTTTTCCAAGTTAGACTTGCATAGTGGATATCATCAGGTCAAAGTTGCATAACAAGATGCATGGAAGACTGCTTTCAAAACAAAGCAGGGATTGTATGAGTGGTTGGTTATGCCTTTTGACTTAGCTAATTCTCCTGCTAATTTCAAGAGAATAATGAATGATGTACTCTGACATTTTCTTGATGATTTTTTTATTGTATATTTGGATGACATTCTTATATTTAGCAAAATGTGGGAAGAACATTTAAAGCATGTTAAGAAGACATTAGATGTTTTGAAAAGAGAAAAAATTCATGTTAAACTCTCAAAATGTGAATTTGGAAAAATATCTTTGAATTATTTGGGACATATAGTAGCGGGTGGTGAATTGAAGATAGATCCCTCTAAGGTGGCAGTCATTGTAAACTGGCCTGATCCCAAATCTGCTACAGAAGTGAGGAGCTTCTTAGGAGCAGCACAATATTGGAGAAAGTTAATTTCTAACTTTTCCTTAATGCAGCTCCCATACATACTTTGACAGGATTGAACAAGGTGTTTCAGTGGCCTAATCCCAAATCTGCTACAGAAGTGAGGAGCTTCTTAGGAGCAGCAAAATACTGGAGAAAGTTCATTTCTAACTTTTCCTTAATTGCAGCTCCCATACATGATTTGACAGGATTGAACAAGGTGTTTCAGTGGGGAGGAAAACAGCAGAAAGCCTTTGACACCTTGAAAGAAAAGATTAGTACAACACCAGTATTAGCACTGTCAGATCTTCAAAGACCATTTGAGATCCAAATGGATGCCATTGACTATGCCATGGGAGCAGTGTTGATACAGCACGATAAACCCATATGTTATCATTCTGAGACATTTACTTCTACAGTAGTTAACTATCCAACATATGATAAAGAATTGTATGCATTAGTACAGAGTGTGAAAAATGGAAACATTACTTAATGGGCAAAGAGATAGTTATACATATTGATCATCAACCACTTCAATATCTACACTCCCAAACTAAGTTGCAGCAATCAAGACATTATAGGTGGATGGGTTTTCTACAATAGTTTCATTTAGTTATCAGATATAAAAAGGGCATACACAGTAAAGTTGCAGACATGTTATCTAGACCAACTATAAATGCATCTACTATACTTAAGCATAATTCAGTATTGCATGAGAGCTACATTGAACAATATGCTCAAGATATAGATTTTAAAGATGTATATGCAACTTTAAGTCAAGGCAAATGAGTAGAAGAATTGGATTATCACATTAAGGATCGACTCTTGTATCACTGTGGGAAGTTATGCATTCCACAAACTGAAAGAGTAAAGATAATTCGGGAAGCACACACTTCTCTAATATCAGGTCACTTTGGGATAAGAAAAATGGTTGCATGGCTGCAAAGATTTTGTTATTGGCCAAAAATGAATGAGACAGTTTCTAGATATGTAAGAGGGTGTACCATGTGTGCTAAAAGCCAGCCCAATAATAGAAAACTAAGCGTGTACACTTCACTACCACTTCCTTCTCATCCTTGGGAAAGTGTTTCCATGGACTTTGTTGGAGGACTACCTAAATCTAGGAAAGGTCATGACTATCTATATGTTGTTGTGGATAGGTTCAGCAAAATGTGTATTTTGATACCTTGTAATAAACAGATTACAGTTGAACAAACTGCAAAACTATTATTTCAACATGTATGGGTTCATTTTGGATTACCCACTTCCATTATATCTGATCGAGACACCCGATTGTTGGGAAGTTTTGGTTGAGTTTGTGGGAACTGATGGACACCAGACTGAAGAAAAGCATAACCTTTCATCCACAAACAGATGGCCAGACAGAAGTAGTCAACAGGACAGTGATCCAGTTGCTCAGAGGCTATTGCAGCAAGCATCCCAAGCTTTGGGATGAACATTTGTGTTATGTGCAGCATGCTTACAACCGAGAAAAACATTCTTCTACATAGAGATCTCCTTTTGAGACCTATTTTGGTTTCACACCAAGCTCTCCCTTGGATTTTGTCTTTGGTAAATACATAGTAGTTGATGGACACAGTGATGTGGACAAGGCAACCAAGTTCATTGAACAAATCCAAGAGATTCACTAGGTAGTACAAGAACGGCTTGAAAAGAGCCAAGCCAAGTACAAGGCAAGGCATGACAAGCATCGGATGGAGCATAGTTTCCAAGTTGGTGATCAAGTCTGGCTGTATATCAACAAAGACAGAATGCAAGGTGAAGGCAAAAGGCTAAAGCCAATAAGGTGTGGACCTTTCAAAATACTTGAGAAAATTGGTGAGAATGCTTTTCGCCTTGATTTACCAACTTACATGCACATCTACTCATTCATTAATGTAAACAGCTTGAGACTATTTGAACCTTCATTAATTGAATATCCCAAAGAGAAAAGTCAATTTCCTTCTATTGATGACCTGTTACCTGAATATCTCAATGAATTGCAGGAAGACATAGTTCTGGACAAGAAGGTGAGGATGACGCACAAGGGAGATGTTGAGTACCTCAGGATTGGACTCAAGGGTTCAAAGCCAAGTAGTGCAAAATGGATAGAGATTGGACAAGTGAGACAGTTATATCCTCACTTATTCGATGCTTGAAAACCAACTTTTGGTGGTCCAAAAGCTTTTTCAGTGGCAAGGTCGTGATCCGAATTGGATCCTTAACATTTCCATGACTGTTTCAAATTATGTCAGGCTTCAAAATCCTATGAATAACAAGCTTATCAGAAATGACTCTAGAAAATGGAAATTTATGGCCAACACGAAACAACAAGGACCCTTGGTCAAAGCGCAAATTATGTCAGGCTTCAAAATCTTATGAATAACAAGCTTATCATAAATGACTCTAGAAAACGGAAATTTATGGCCAGCACGGAACAACAAGGACCCTTGATCAAAGCGCACTGACAGTTGGCCCATGGAGACCGTGCATTGGAGCAAATTGACAATCGAAAGCCCAGATCCAAAAACAGAGGCAGTTTCTGATACGCAATTAGCGTAGCATAGGGCAAAACCCTCAGTGAAGGAAAGTCTCGAGCGCTCAGTCACAAGGAAAATAGGAAACCATGCAGAAACTGTCTAAAGGTGGGTCCCCTGCCCAAAACCGACATGATATCATGTGCACTTCAAGCGGTAAGTGAGTTTGGCTGAGTTTAGCACGATGCCACACACTGGGTGACACGCGTCTAGTGGATGAGAGAGAAAACCGCTTACATCACATGAGTAACAGTCGAGCAACTTACCCGCGTGATATAAACAAAGACCGTAGGATCTAGAAGCTCTAGATCAACGGCAGAGAATCACCCTGATGGATGACCAGATTTCATGGGGAAATAGACTGGGGTACATAAGCTTTGAGGTTCAGCATGACCGATGAGTTGGAAAAAGAACCAATTTCACAGGCAAATCCTGGAGTAACGGAAATAACGATTGTTCAAATAAAACTGACACTCAGTTCATGAAGCGACAAGTGGCCACCTCTTTGTGAAGCATTACATAGCGATGATGACGCAGAGCAGGGGAATTCTAGCGGAAAAAGGCGGGCGATCCAGAGAGCCGGGAAGTGGAAACGAATAGCCAGGGAGCAAATTAGCTTTAAGCCATGAACAGACAAAGAGCATAAGGGAAAAGAAGTAGAGAAAGAAGTGAATCGCAGAGAACAGAGAAGTCAAGCTGACCTGCAGAGCAAAAGCAGCATCAAGCAGATAGAGACAGAGAGAGAGTCTGAGAGTCTATGAACTCCAGAGAAGGCTTGAGAGGTTCAAACAACTCCTCTGTGTATACCTGTCAAGTATTGAGTACCAACTTGGACTCATACCATTGTGACCAGTTGAGGTCAAGATTCAGTAAGGGGGAGTCTGTGTACTCTAGAGGCTTGGGGGATCCAAGTACCACCCTATTGATCATCATTTGTTAAGAAAGACTCAAATTGAGCTCCTTATTGTAAAAACTCTGCTTTAAGACACAATAGAAAAGGCCACCACTGAAGGCTGGACCAGGAGACGTAGCCCAGGAGGATTGGGTGAACTCCTTATTAAATTTGTTGTGTTGTGTATTCGCTTACTGTGTTTCTCTTACTATTTCAGTTGTCTGTGTATTTCGCAATATTATCGATCTGTTTCTTAAAATAACATAGACACACCCCAGCACATCAATCTATAATACCTCCATTAATTAACTAAGATCATTCACGAGTGATTTCAGATCAACAATAGAGCTTCACAAATTGTAACATTGCCCATTAGCATAGTATTGTCAACAAACTATTGGTGTGATACTTGAAAGTCCTCCCTATAGAGCATAATTCGTTTAATTTTTCCTTCAAAAATTGCAGCATTTATTTCCCTTCCCAACCTTTAGCTACTAGGATGAAGAGGAAAGGCGACAATGGGTCTCCTTTCCTAATTCCTTTGGTAAGTGTGAAAGTGGAAAACTGAATAATGTTGATAAGGATTAAAATATATATTGTAGATATAAGAGCATTAATCCATCTTATTGATGAGTGAAAAAAGCCAAAGTCAAGCAAGATTTATTGAATGGAGGATCATTTCAGCCTATCAAATGCTTTAGACAAGTCAAGCTTCATAAGTGTTCCTATTTTTTTAGTTTGCTTTAAGGAGTGAATTACCTCATTTGCAAAAACAATATCATTTAATATGTGCATTCCATCTACATATTCTATTTTCCCTTGGGAAATAATGCGAGGTAGAAAGGGATTGAGAAAATTGGTGATCAATTTGGTTATTATCTTATAGAGTACAATAAAAAGAGTAATGGTTCTAAAATTACTTGGCTCATACGCATTGGCCTGCTTGGGTGCTAGCATTAAAAATTTGACACTAATGGCTAAGAGGAAAGTTGTATATTTGTGTGATTCCTCTACTAACTCTATGATTTCCTTTCCTTACAAGGTCCAACACCCTTATAAAAACCTATTCGTAAATCCAACAGATCCTAGTGCATAATTATAGCTCAACTTCCACTAAATTAATGTCCCTCATTAATGCTTCATTTTTTTCCAAGCTAACCAAAGAGGGAATGTCTCTTGTGATATTTTTCATTTATTTTTCCCTACTAGGTAGATGACTAGAGAGGAGAGAGTGACAAAAATGAACCAGCTCATCCTCAATGTCTTTATGATCTAAGAGTTTTCTCTCATCTGAAGCATTGAGGGAAGAGATATGATTGTGATGTCTATGTTGGATCATTTATTTGTGAAATAATTTAGTATTATTTTCTTCTTCTTGTAACCATTGGAACCTATATTTTTATTGTTGGAATTATGACTAATCTGTTGTCCTTGATGGAAACCTACTTGATAAAGATGTCAACATGATGGTTATGCAATGTGACAGGTGAGATAGAAAAAGGAATATTAGTTTAGAGACAAAAGAATGGTAAAGATGAAATTTAGGAATGTATATGAGGGACCTATGAAGAAAATACACATACATACATGTGTATGATGAAGAAGAGTCATGTATAATTTCCACACAATGGTATTATGAATACCAGGGGTCTCTACCATGGTATTGGCCCATAGTATTGAGCAAGATAATGAATATTTGATCCCTTCAAATAATACCATCGACATTACTAAGGGACTAGCCTAAGGTATTGGCTAAGGCTTATACTATATAAGAAGATGGAGATCAAGTGTTAGAGTGTGCATGTGATAAAGTATTTATGAATGACTTGATCTGAAATAGGTGTGCACCAGGGAGCATGGAGATGGATCAAATCTGTTAGATCTGAAATGAAAACATATTGGATAATATGTTTAGGGTTTGATAGACATGTGATGATGATATTATGATGTGTGCTCATAACATTTTTGATGTCGAGATTTGGGTTTGACAAAATTTTTGTTGTGAAACAAAGGTATGACTCAGAGATTACAGATACATTGGTTCTCCATTGAGAGTTCATGTACATATGCAGATCTACCTCTGGGTATTCACGTATACATTCTATGAAGAGTTCAGAATCTATACGCATGTGTCAAGTGTGAAAAGTACATACATATGTGGAAATACTTTATAAGGGTTGCTTACATCTATTAGGGTTTTCAAGTATGAGTTGTTAATGATGTCTAATCAATTTTGATATGTTTGTTGTTGTCTATCAATGATGTCTCTCTCATGATAATCTGTGTTTGACAATTGTAGTTGGGTTGAATTGTCTATGGAATGATACGTTGACTAGGATGATGCTACTGTGTGGTGATTTTTATTTGGTTCAGTGATCTATAATGGATTTAGTATGTGATTCAGTTATTGATTCAATGGTATAGTAATGTAGATTCAGTTATAAGTGTGTTGAGATATGTACGCAGGTACTCTTAAGGGAAAGAGCCTACATATGTGGGTATGACTTAGAACAATAGTGTATATATTTTGACATATGGTTGATCAGGGTTTGCAATATCAGAAATTGGTTTTTTTGATGGGTAACAGTGTTTGGTTTGGTATATTGATGAGTAAATGTGCATTGATATGATATGTTTTGGATTAGTTTGGTTTGGTTGCAATAGTTGATTGAGACTCCATCATTGATTTGATGATTCAGTTGGTTTAATGATTAAGTGATTAATACAATGATTGATTTCAGTATTGTTATTTGGTATTGGGATTAAATGATGGCAGTGGGTCCAGTCTGAAAAATATGATGAAAAGTGGCCTATAGTTTTGATATTTTGAGTCAGGTAGATCTAGTATGAAATATTATGAAACATGGTCCACAGAGGTAATGAGGGTTGGAGCCTTCAATAAGGAATTTGAAGCTTCCTTCCAATGGTAGCCAGTAAATCGATTCAGGGGGACTGGAGCCCCCTTCCGTTGGGTGTTGGTAAATGAGATTAGGGGGTCGGAGCTCCCTTCCAGTGGGTGTTGGATAACGAGAGAAGGTTGTAGCCTTCTGCAGGTGGGTGCTTGGATACTGCTATGAGTCTATGCCAGTACAAGATTGTAAGATGTTTTCCTTTATAATAAAAGATGAAGACAAAGATGATGCAAGTGGTGGTTTTCTCCCACATTGGTTTCTACCTAAAAATATTGGTGTCCTCGTGTGTTCTTGTCTTGCTAATGTGCGATGGTTTATTATGTTATTATTGTTTATGATTATTGTTTAATTAAAGACTAATGAAGTAATGATACACTGGTTAAAGAAGAACAGATGATGAAATATATGAAGAATTAGTTAACTGGATATACATGGTTTTCCTTCATCATAGTCATGTACATGCGTTGTTTTAATTAATGACAGTAGCATACAGAAATTCAAAATAGAAATTGAAAGGTTTAAGTGAGTTTTTACAATATTGATTCAACCCCCCCCCCCCCCCCCACCCCCCAAGTATTTTTCCCAACAATTGGTATCAAAGGAGGTTCCTCAGTAGAATCTTGATCGATTAAGGAATATTCATTAAGATGAGTAGTCAAGAAGGAGTATTTTCTATCAAGCCACCTTTATTTAATGGAACTAACTTCATCTTTTGGAAAGTAAGAATGAGGGTATACTTACAAAACCTTGGAACAAATGTATGGGCAATCGTTGAAGGTGGATATCAATATCTAGCCTCTATTCCCATACATAATGCATGGAAGAAACAATATGAAACCAATTCATAGGTTGTAAATTCCATTTTGGGAAGTTTGGATGAGCATAAATTTGTGAAATTCATGCAGTTGAACACCACGAAGGCAATGTGGGATAATCTTATCCAAATTTATGAAGCTGACACCAAGGTAAAAACTGCTAAACTTCAAAAATTTAGAATTCAGTATGAGACACTTAAAATGCATAATGATGAAAGCATTGCTTAATTTTTCCTTAGAGTAGACTAGATTTTTAACTCAATGAGAAATATTGGTGATGAAATAAAGGATGCTACTATTGTTGAAAATATTTTGACATCACTAACTCTCAAGTTCAATTCCAAAGTCTCTGTTATTGAAGAAATCCAGGATTTGAAAAATATCACTATTGAGGAACTCCATGGGATCCTAATAGCCTCTAAGATGGGAAAAGGAGGTCTATCAGATATGAGAGAAGCATCTCTCAAAGCCACACATAAAGGGAAAGAAAATGAATCTCCCAAAGATATAAGCTACATATAATATGAGGAAGAAGCAAACTTTGTGAGGAGATTTCAAGTAGGAATGGGAAAATTCAAAGGTAAGCTTCCCTTTAAATGTTTTTCTTATGGAAGAGTAGGCCATTATGCATCCAAATGTCCATGAATAGAAAATGACATCAACCCATGGTATTCATCCACCCGTGGAATTTACCCATGGTATTGTAAGTGGCATCCACCCATGCTATTGTAAGTGGCATCCACCCATGGTATTCATTCACCCATGGTATTTTCCCATGGTATTGTGACATCCACTCATGTTATTCATTCACCCATGGAATTTATCCGTGGTATTGTAACTGAAAAATGCTATAAGTAACAAGTCTCATTTTGTAAAAGGAGAGATTGTCCACCACTATGTAGCTTTCACGGTTATTCTTCGTTTTAATAAAAAGTTTCTTTGTGGTTTTATTTAATGTGTGTTCTCTCATTTATTTTTTGGCATTCCAATTTTTCAGATCTTGGGGGCCTCCCCCCCCCCCCAAGATCCATTTCAATTTTTTATATCTTGGGGGCCTCCCCTAAGATCCGGATCAGTGGTATCAGAGCAAGTTATGATTCCATGGGAATGAGGGTTTAATGCATATTTCAGTTTCAAATTTTTGCAACAATATTCAACAAACTTGGTGCACTTGTTGCGACCTCCACATAGCACTTTCTTGGGCCAAGCAGGAAGAATTTTTCTTTTTTCATTTTTTTGTAGGAATTTTTGGGGCGGTGAGTTTGAAGATCATATATGAAACATTGGGTACACAATTTACAAAAACAAACTATATATCTGGATTCCTTGCAAATAAATACCAAAATTCAAAAAAAAAAATCGGCTGAATTGGAGTTTGGATGTGAGAGATATCACTAATTTAAAATCAGTTATGTTGTAGATTTTTTTCTGACGGCAACTAGTGGATGGTGACTCTCCTATCATTTTTTGCAGTTTCTATACCAAATTTCAGAATAATGATTGCATAACTGAGCTCCTCTTGAAAAATCACCCATTTTAAAAGAAAATGGGTTGAATCGGAGTTCGAATGTGGGAGATATCACTGATTTAAAAACAACTATTTTTCAAAACTTCTGTGACAATGGAATAGCTGTAACATGAATCTGAGATTCCAAAATGTCCAGATAAGGATTTCCAACACATGGGAAGATGGAGAATGGTCATTTTGTTTCCAAAAACAGGTTATAATAAATATTCTGAGTTATATTGACATAATTATGTACATTTTAAATTTGGAGCAACATTAGGAGCAGGTTCCCTTTGGAGACATGCCTTCCAACCCCAATTTAGTAGGCACTTGCTTCACATTCATCAGTTTCAGCATAACAGCATCTAGCTTGGGTTCTTTGGAGATGTGCCCTCCCACCCCAAGCTATGTAGCAACCTTCTATTTCATCAACAATCAACATCATGATTATGGGTCAACCACACAAAATACTTGTCATCAAAGTCCATTTGTTAGGCCGCACACTGTTAGTATCACAATTTATCATAAGCATTACAGGGTATTTGTATCCTCAGATATTCGTTTGTCATGGTTATGGGTCATCCAAAAACCCACACTTCATCAAAGTCCATTTTCTAGGCCGCACACTATCAGTATCACAGTTGGTCTCAAGCATTACAAGGTATCTCTATCCTCTAATCTTTGTTCATCATGGTTGAAGGTCATCCACAAACCAACACTTCATCGAAGTCCATTTGCTAGGCCGTACACTTTCAGTATCACAGTTGGTCACAAGAATTACAGGGTATCTCTACCCTTGGATCTTCGTTCATCATGGTTATGGGTTAACCACATAAAACCCTTCTCTTTAGTGGCTCTTCATATTCAACAAAGGCTTTGCAGGAGGGAACTTCATACAATGGGGTCCATTGCTTCTTAAGGAGGGAGAAATGATCCGAATAGAAAATGGCATCAACCCATGGTATTCATCCACCCATGGAATTTACCCATGGTATTGTAAGTGGCATCTACCCATGGTATTATAAGTGGCATCCACCCATAATATTCATTCATCCATGGTATTTTCCCATGGTATTGTGACATCCATTCATGGTATTAATTCACCCATGGAATTTACTCGTGGTATTGTAACCGAAAAAGGCTATAAGTAACAAATCACATTTTGCAAAAGGAGAGATTGTCCACCACTATGTAGCTTTCACAGTTATTCTCCGTTTTAATAAAAAGTTTCTTTGTGGTTTTATTTAATGTGTGTTCTCTCATTTACTTTCTGGCATTGCAATTTTTCAAATCTTGGGAGCCTCCCCCCCAAGATCCATTTCAATTTTTTAGATCTTGGGGGCCTCCCCCAAGATCCGAATCACCATATAAAGAATATCATAAAGAGAATGGAAAGAATGTTGCTAAAAATATGTTATATGGAAATAAAATCTTTTACTCTAATCAAAACAAAACCCTTGAAACATATCCTTTGAGGTCGGCTTGGTAGAAGAGATTTGTCGATGATACCAACGCTAAATGGACTCATGGTAGGACAAAACTTGATAAGTTTTTTAAGCACCTTGATTCTATCTATCCTGAAATAAAATTTACTATGGAGCTTGAGGAGAACAATAGCATTCCATTTTTAGATGTCCTTATTATTAGAGAAGAGGATGGCTCTTTTGGACATAAGATATTCAGGAAGTCAACTCACACAGAAAGCTACCTCCACACTGAATCTTATCATCATCCTCCCAAAGTTTTGGTGTTCTTAACACTCTTGCTATTATAGCCCTTAGAATATCTGACTCTAAGCATATTGACAAAGAAAAGAAGCATTTATATTTGGTATTTAAGAGTATAGGCTATAGAGAAAAAGAAATTAAAAAGGTTATAGAAAGATATGAAAAGAGTGTTTTATCCCAAGAGCCTCAGGCTCAAGCCCAACCTCATTGTGGTAGAGTGTTCCTACCAAATATTCAAGGGGTGATATATAAGATTTCCATGATCTTGAGGAAGAAAAACATATTCGTGTAGTTCATAGCACTTGGAACAATTAAGCAGGGTATGAGGTATGTCAAGGATAATATTGATAGACATCAACTCAAGGGAGTATATAGAATTAATTGTTCTTGTGGCAAGAGTTATATTGGAGAAACAGATCATTCCCTACAAAAGAGATTGAAAGAACATGGAGTTGATATTAAGAATGGAAAGTCTCGCACTTTGGCCCTTGCAGAACACTCCTAAAAAACTAAGCACCATGTTTGTTTGGAGAGTGCCTCAATTATCGCAAGAGAAGAGCAATATCAAAGGAGGAAAATTAGAGAGGCTTTTGAGATTATAAAGCATCCACATAATCTCAACAATGACAATGGGATCGAGATCAATGGAAATTAGCTTCCTTTAATCAGGCAGATTAGGTCCGCTAATTCTTCTCAGGCATAGCATCTTAGGTATTGTTTTCCTTTCCTATTCTATTAGAACAATATTAATATAGAGAAACCATCAAATCTTATATTATTAAATAAATTAAATAATTATTATTAATTATTATAAGAAAAATAACTATTTATAATTATTATTATTTATTTATAAATATGTATCAATTAACTAATTAATTAATTACATAATTATTTCATTTTTAAATAAATTTTAAAAAATATTAATGAGTTCATATCTAAATTTATAAATAAAAGAAATTATTTTTAAGTGTTAAATTTTATTAATTATTATATTAATTATTAATCAATTAATTATTTATAATAATATATTATAGTATTTTTAATAACTAATTTAGAATTTCAAAAATTAATTAATCAATTATATTAATTTATTAAATCAATTATCTAAATAATATTTATATTATTATAAATAATTCTATTATTATAAGTAATTTCTTATTTAATAAAAAGAATAGAATAATCTTATTTTTATGTTAATTTAATTGCTCTTACATTTTTAGATACATTTTCTTAATATTAATTATTATTATTATTATTATTATTATTATTATATATTTATAGATATTAAAAACAAAATTATTATTAATTTTTACTTTAGGTTTTTAATTCATTATTAGCCGATCTTTTATCTCATTCTATAAAATTATTCATATAACTATTTAGCATTCACTCAAGATTTTCTATTATCATTCAAAAGTCTTGATGATGGATCCCTGTTGGGATTTGAAACATCGACAAAGTATGGTTATTGTTGTGGATACTCCGAAATACAACTCAACAGAAATTAACCACAAAAGTCTAAAATCCAAGATATTCATGCCATATCCAATAACCAAGAAAATTTAGATTAAGATTCTAATAGTCAATATCAAATACTTATGGCTCTTGAAGATCAGTGAATTAATGAATTAGATTGTTGTGAGGTAGATGAATTGATGAATTAATGAAAACACTAAAAGATAATGATAGTCTCAGGAATGCTAACAAAGAATTGGAAACAAAAGGAAACATTATGATTAAGGAAATAAACATGTTAAAGATGGAATTAGAAGAAACTAGTAGAAGAACAGAAAGCGTAAGAAAACAACTTCAAGAAAAGGAAAACACTGTGAAACAATAGAATATGAAGTTATGACCCTAAAGGAAGATTATGAGATGATAAACAAATGGGCAAAAAAATCTAAGTCTCTAGAGAATATTATTAATGAACAACACTCTCCTCTAATCAAGACTAGCATTGGGTACAATCACATGGCTTCACATACATAATGTGATGACAAAAACTGGTATAGTATTGTTCAAAGGAAAACTAAATCAAGCCACACATCTAAAACAAAATATCCTAGATCAAGGTCAATATCATTCCCTAGGCACAAAAGATGGTTTTATGGATATTGTCTCTCTTGTAACTCATTTGGGCACAAGGCCACTGATTGCAGGTCAAGTATGCGGAACAAAACCATGAGATGGGATAAGTTCCAGCACATAATTATAAATTGCAAGCACATCTGGAGGAAGAAGGAACATTAATCAGATCGTAGGGAATATTGACCCTATGGAAATCCATTAGTTTTAAATCTTACTTCTCACAGTGATTGCATAAATGATATGAGGTGCATTGCCACATGAAGAGAAGGAGATGATTATTGGGTCCTTAGCATCAATGATGTATGATCTCAATGGGAGCTATACGTGCATATGTATTGCTGATGATTCCCATGTTGTTTTGATATTCATGTTTCTTATATTACTAACAGTGCATCTGATGTAGTAATAGTGAATAGGAACATATAGTACAGGCTCGGGGGAGTTGTGGTTATGAAAATTTAGCATTTTACTTTCTGCATGCGGATATAATGAAGGACATTTGTGTATATACACAAGCTTTGATCTAGACACTTACGTATGTTTTTCTAAGATGAAGAAACAGTGGGACAAACTTAGGGAGAGGTTCTAATATGCTTCAATTAGTTATTATTTGGATTTTTGGTTCTAAAAGTGGTTGGTTGCAGTCTGTTGATGCTCAAATACTACTTAGAAGTGGTATTGGCTTATGATGGTTTATGATTTTTTTCAATATGTCATTGTTGTTTTGGTTCTTTTGATGGCTTTACTAATTGATGAAGACGCATATGATTAGACCTGACATTGAATGGTTGGCACAAGTTCAAGGGGAGCATTTTCTATGCTTCTAATAGTGAATTGTTGTAATTATGATTTCTTGAGCATTTATTATTCCATAATGGTGTTCATGATAAGTATATTGGTGATGTTGTTAAAGACACACATGATTGGTGAAGTTTTGGATGATGACTATATATATCATGTTATGTTATTGTCATTATTTCATCTTTGATGCATAGGTTTCTTATGGTGAAGTTATGGATGATGCTTATATGTTGCTTGAATATATGCATATAACATTGGTTAATGATGTTGTTGATTAGATTAGTGAAGACAAAATATTTTCTTTGTCACACTTGGTGATGATGCATGTATATGTTGTTTTTATGCTACATTTGATGATATATATGTTGCTTGAGGATTGTAGTTCTTCCTATAAATCATGTTGATATTGATGATATGAGATCAAGGAGATGGGTTGCTAAAAAAGCTTGATTGGTGACGATGAGTTCATGGTTTACTATTTTTGGAATCTCTCATTGATGAGAACCTATGTCATGGGATATCATTGATGGATGAATTACAGATAGGGATCGTATTGATGATCACTTGAGTTGCATATTGCTGAAGTTTCCTTTGGATCATATATGGCGTATGATGGTTGTTGATGACTATCATGGTCTTGCTACCTCACTTTGAGGTCTTTGGTTGTGTTCATAACTGTCATATATGTCTCTTGATGTAAAGGTCACGTAAAGACCCATAATGTAATATGTGTAACATTCAGTCATGTTTGGAATATTGGGGTCAAGCCAATTATGTATGTGATCCCATTTTGGGCATTTGGTGTAATATGTAACCCCAGGGCCCACTGTGTTGGGTGATTGGTGTAAGTATGAGTCCTTCATGATAGGTAAGGCCATATTTGTTTGATTCATAGAGTCATGCACTTCTTTCCAGAAGATTCATCATATGCTCAAGGGGAGCATGGTCAGTATACAATGTTCATACTCAGCAGATGAGATCTACAGTGCTCATCTCTACACAGGGGTAGAGAAGTCTTATTTCAGCATTGGTCATCCCTTTACCCTTGATATCAAAGGGGAAAGTAGCTTGGTGTTTGGAGAAGAATGTTGGGAGAGAAGCTTGGTATGTCTACATATGTTTTTACAAGTATCTACAAAGATATCTACAGGTGGTGGTAACCAAACGCCAAAGTGGTTGCCATCAAGTCCAAAGGGGGAGATTGTTAGCATTATGACTAATGCGTTGTCATTGATGGAAACCTACTTGATAAAGATGTCAACATGATAGTTATGCAGTGTGAGAGACAAGATAGAAAAAGGAATATCAGTTTAGAGAGAAGAATGGTAAAGATGAAGTTTAGGAAAGTATACACAGGTTCTGTGAAGAAAAGTTGTGTACATACACGAGTATGATGAAGAGAATTTGCATACAATTTCCGCACCATGGTATTATTAATACCAAGGGTCTTTACCATGGTATTGGACCTTAGTATTGAGCGCAACAATAGATATTTTATCCCATCAAAGAATACCATCGGCATTACTAAGGGATTGGCCTAAGGTATTGGATAAGGCTTATACTATATAAGGAGATCAAGATCAAGTGTTAAAGTGTTCATGTGATAAAGTATTTAAGAATGACTTAATCTAAAATAGGTGTGCATGAGAGAGCACAGAGATGGATCAGATTTTTTAGATCTGAAATGAAAACATATTGCATAATTTAGGGTTTGATAGATCTGTGATGATGATATTATGATGTGTGTCTATAATAGTTTGTATGTCGAGATTTGGGTTTGACAAATGTTGTGTTGTGCAGTGAAGGTATGACTCTGTGATTACATATTTGTATGTTGGTTTTCCATTGAGAAGCTCCATACATACACAGACATGCCTTTGGGTAGTCACGTATACATTCTACGGAAATTTCAGAATCTATACGCTGGTGTCAAGTATGAAAAGCACATACATACGTGGAAATTATTTATACGAGTCACATACATCTGTTAGGGTTTTATAGTATGAGCTGTTAATGATGTCTAATCAGTTATGTTATTTTTATTGATGTTTGTTAATGATGTCTCTCTCATGATAATCTATGTTTGATAGTTCTAGTTGGGTTGAATTGTTTATGGAATTATATGTTGACTAGGATGATGCTTCTGTGTGGTGATCTATATTTGGTTCAATGATCTTTGATGGGTTACGTATGTGATTCATTTATTTATTCAATGGTACAGTAATGCAAATTCAGTTATAAGTGTGTTGAGATACGTATGTATGTATTCTTAATGGAAAGTGCATACATACGAGGGTATGACTCAGAAAAATAGCGTATATATTTTGACATATGGTTGTTGAAGGTTTGCAATAGCAGAAGTTGGTTTTTGTGATGGGTAACAGTGTTTGGCTTGGTATATTAATAAGTAACTGTACATTGATATGATATGTTTTAGTTTAGTTTGATCTAATTGCAATAGTTGATTAAGACTTAGCGATTGATTTTATGATTCAGTTGGTTTAGTGATTAAGTGATTTGATACAGTGATTGATTTCAGTGTTGTTATTTGGTATTGGGCCTAAATGATGGTAGTGGGTCTAGTATGAAAATATGATGAAAAGTGGCCTATAGGTTTGATGCTTTGGGTCAGGTAGACCCAGTATGAAATATTATGAAACATGGTCCGCAAAGGTGATGAGGGTTGGAGCCTTCAATAAGGAAGTCAAAGCTTCCTTCCAGTTGTAGCTGGTAAGTATGTTCAGTGGAGTTGGAGCTCCCTTCCGGTGGGTGTCGATAAATGAGATCAGGGGGTTGGAGCTCCCTTATAGTGGCTGTTGGAGAACGAAAGAAGGTTATAGCCTTCTACAGGTGGGTTCCTGCATACTGGTATGAGTTTGCACTACTACAACATTGTAAGATGTTTTCCTTTAGAATAAAAGATGAAGATAGAGATGACGATAGCGATGGTTTTCTCCCACATTGGGTTTCCACCTGAAAATCCTGGTGTCCTCATGTGTTGCTGTGTTTCTTACGTGTGATGGTTTATTTTGTTCTTATCATTCATGATTATTGTTTAATTAAAGTCTAATGAAGTAATGATACACAAGTTAAAGTAGAACAAATGATGAAATATATGAAAAGTTAGTTAACTAGATATATTTGATTTTCCTTCAGCATAATCATGTACATACATTGTTTTACTTAATAATAGTAGCATACATAAATCTGAATAAGAATTGAAATTTAAGTGAGTTTTAAAATAATTATTCACCCCACCCCCCTGTCAGTATTTTTCCCAACATTTTCTTCTAGAGGATTTCTCCTTATTTTCATATTTCTTCCAATTGGTTGAGGGCGTGGGCTTCTTTAGATGCCATATCTTTAGAGTAACCCTCTAAAATTGTTTGTTGTTGTTGAACCATTATTTCTTCTAGTTATTTCTTGGCTTGGAAGATGTTTCCAAATTCTTATATGTTCCATTTTTTTTACTTGGATTTGATGTATTTTAGTTTTTTCTAGAAATGGAACATTGTTGTCCCCATAAAGTGATTCATCTCATTCCACAAACTACTAATGTTTTCCTAAAATGATGGATGAGAGAGCCAAAATATTTTCAATATGAATGGTTGATTCTTGGGGTTGGTTATGATACTTAGATTTAGGAAGAAGCGCTAGTGATCATATCTTCCATGAGGAGAGATAGAGACTTCAAGACATATATTGTTCTCCATTATTGATTATGATATTAGACGGTGGTCCAGATGAGAGGAAATTTGATGGGTACCCCCTTGTGTTAATAATTGGAGCAAGCACAAGAAAGAAAAAAATATAGTTGAAAAGGCTTAAAGTAAATCTCAACACATGGTATTGATATCAAGATATGAATTTATAGTACATGAATTTGACCATTTTATTTATATATAAATATATATATGCATATCATGAGAACACCTCACTGAAGATAAGGCTTACAACTAATATCAATGTGCTCTCAAACTTTGTGATTGTACAAGGACTCATATTCTTACACCTTGTCTATTATTCCATGTGAAGGGATTGCTAACTATATCTAGATCGAGAAATCTCAATTGTGTCGTCATGTCCTTGAAGTGTTTTCATCTGTGACAAATCATCAAAGCATCCCCCCATCATTTCCTCCAAGTAATTGATCAAATTAATGTCCCCTCAAATAATACAATGAATATTCATAATTATAGGCTTGAGACTGGATAATTTGTTAAGGAAGCCAATTTTATCCCCTGCAATGTGAGCTACATATGCATTAGATATAAAACTAACCTTGGTTGATCCAATTGGATAAAATTGTGTTGTAAACATTTATGGAGAAGCAAATATGTATGTTATAAGGAACTCTATGGGGCTCCATAAAAGAGCAATTCCTCCTTCCTTCCCATTTGCATATGTTATTGTTGATTTATATCCTATCTAGTGTCAATAGGTTATCTTATATATTTATCCACTAGTGCATTTGGGTTCCTGAACCATCATTATGTTGGTTATTCCTTGTTGATTCTATTTCTCAGTAGCCTTTGGTTTCCCTTGCAATTAAGCCCTCTAATGTTCCAAGAGATGAGCTTCATTGGGGTTTATATGTCCAAAATAGAATACATCCATTATAATAGTGATATGTCTAGAGTTGATTAATATTTCGCCAATCTCTAAGAGGAGTTGCTTATTGCTTCTCCTGCATCTATTTTTTCCACTTTCGAGGTTTTGGGAGGGTCTTTAAAAGAACGAGTGTGAACATCTCAATGAGAAGTTATAGAATTTGTACTTGATTTGGATTTTTGAAGCGCCTTGCAAAGAATCTAGGCTTGATGTCCTGGGATGCATTATGGGTCGTAACCTTACCACGACACCACCATTGTTGGAAAATCCAAAGCATCAATATCTATATCCTTGGTTACCTCCTTGTCATACTTGTCTTCCAATTTTGTCATTACTATTTCAAATGTTTCCAATACAGGGGATTTTTGCTTCTAATATGATTTTAAATCCAAATTTAAGTTCAACTAGATTGCTACCTGGGTCATTTTGTTTGGAACGATTAGCAATCTCCTTTGGTATCTAAAGATAGGAATACTTAAGTTTCTAGCAATCCTCTTAAGGAATCCTAGATTAGAAGCTATTATGGATTTTGATTCCCTTGTTTGAGGCTGTGGAAGGTTGAGAAAATGGCTTGTGGCATCTAGAGGGAGATTTTCAAATCCATCAAGGTGTTTTAAAATCGAGGGGTTGGGAGAAGAGACAACATGTTTGAGAGGGGAATCTATGAATATAGGACCAAATTCATGGCATTTTCTACATCTAAAAGGAATTTGTTCATAGTCCAAAGATTGCTTCCACACAATATTACAATAAGAAATTTAAATGGAGCCTTAAAGGGATTAGGAGATGTTCATATAGATCTAGATCCTGAAATAAGAGGTATATCTACCTTGTTTTTGCTTTCAATATTTTGAAAAAGTGGCCAAGAGTGTTATCTATTCCCTTCAGGGTTTCTTCTTCCTAGATTTCTCTTAGGAGGGAGAAGATCCTAATCCAAATTGGTGCAACTAAAATATCCTCCTTTTCTATACTGATTATTTTTGTCCAAAAGTGAACTTATAGACCTATAGAGTTGAAGAAGTATGGCCCATTTTGAAGACTCGGATTCTATCTCCAATCTAGCAAATATCACTGTGAAGAAGTGTTTTTCCCCTAATTCTTGATCTACTCTTTGGGTTCCCATTTATTCTAGATGCACCAATTTAGGGTTTTTGCGATGGTCCATATCCCCATGAATTTACGTATAGGGCATGATCTTGCATGAACTAGATATACTCTCCAATGTGGCTAGATTTCACTTCAAATTGTAGATCTACAATAGACTTTGGTAGGAAGTGACTTGGAGTCCTTATTAGAGTGGTTGCACCCATTTGTTGCTCTAAATAATGGTGTTGGTTTTCACTTGCCTTCTCTGTTCCAAAGACCGAATCAAAATGAGGAGACAAATTTATTGTGACGTGGGGATCCATATTTGACGAATTTGAAGTAGTTAAACACTTGTCCCTAATAATAATATTATAGTAGGGGAAGTTGAGCTCCCTTTTATAGTATAAGCCATAAATTATCAAAGTTAAAAACCCAAAGCAAGAAAAAGAAATGATACTTCTTCTTTCCTTTGTTAACAAAGAGCTATTCATAATAAAATCTATTTATTAAATTATTATTTTATAATTATACAATTTTATATATATTATTTAAAATTATTTTTTATTATTAACAACTAAATAGATTATAAAATCATACTTATTTCTAAGAAAATATCAAATATGTATAAAAATTAATAATTCATTATATTAAATCAACATTAAAACATTATTACTCCTAACATATCAATAAATCCATACTTACTCTATCACTATTATTATTAGTCTTCAAACTCCTATTTTATTATAGGTTAGAGGGAAAATCAATATGAATATGAATGTTGAAATTTTGTTTGAATCGGCAATGGAGTTGTTGAAGTATTCATACCTTTAGTTTTACCATTAGCACAACATAAAACTATTTCACAAATATGAAATCAAATCTTATAATATTAAAAGACTAATATGTTTTAGTTCGAAATTAATCTATGTGGCCAAAAGGCTAATATCTTTCGGTTTGCATTTAATCTATATTGCTAAAAAGCTTACATATTTTGATGCAATTAATATATGTTTCAATCTATATTGCATAACTTGCCAAATGAAACAGTTAGAAAATACCACAAGAAAGGGGGAGACAATGTGATGTTGATGTTGATGATGTGATGTTTGGTGTACTTCACCAAGTAGACCCACATTCCTGTTTCGAATGGACAAAACATTATTCCAGCCACCAACAAAACATAATTTCAACCACCAATGTGTACTTCATATCAATATTTTCATAATAATAAGAAGCATTCCACCTTCCAAATAATTGAGTTGATATATAAATGGTTTAAGATGATAAATTTAAATAATGGAAGGGTGGAAAAGATGTCATTGCTCATTGATTTGATATATAAATGATTTATGATGACGACTTTAAATAATTAAAAATAGATTAATTTTCAATAAAACTATAAGATAGAGCTAATTTATAAAAATGTATATGTATGATTTATTAACATGAAATTATATTTTAATTATGAATTGAAGTTGGTTCAGCGTGATATAGTGTAGAATGGTGATCATTTATTGTAAATGTTTTTTAAAATACATTTATATTTAAGGTTTATTTGAGAATTATAAGGAATATGAATTGATTATTTCAAAAATCACTAAACTTTTAACCCTTGCAAAGCAATATGAAAGTTGAAAGTTGTCAAGTTCAGGGAAAAGCATTCTCCATGTTTGATATGTTTTTGAGAGATACTTGGCAGCAATGCAAAAGGTGTTAAGGTTAGGAGAGCTAGTACACACATTTTTAATTAATAAAGCAGAACCAAGGATAAAAGTGGAGGAAATCCTTCATTGAAAAAGGGAAGGGTTGATGAGAACTTCCTAAT
This sequence comes from Pinus taeda, assembly GCA_000404065.3. Classification (NCBI taxonomy): domain Eukaryota; kingdom Viridiplantae; phylum Streptophyta; class Pinopsida; order Pinales; family Pinaceae; genus Pinus; species Pinus taeda. The sequence continues at coordinate 25,766 of APFE030057270.1, forward strand.
GTATTTGCTAAAATGTATTGTAATGGTTAGATTGATGCATCAAAACAAAAAATAATGAAAAATCACCACTAGAGGATGGATTTAGGGAATGGAGTTGCCACTCTGTTATTGAGGATAGTTGAGAACCCAAGTTAGGAAGAGGAAAGAGGCTAAAGGGATCCACTACAGTAATTGATTAAATATTATTTTAGTTATCCTAGTGTTGCAAGTTGATTAGGGAATCATAGTTAGTTGCTGCAAGTCCTTCATATCTAGGCAAGTAATATAGCACACAAAAAATAAACTCAATTCACCTTTTAATTACAATGCTTTTTAACTATTAAAATGAAAGTAAAGCCAAAACAAAAGCAAGAGAGAAAAAGAGAAATATGATACCTAGGTTGAGAACATATTTAAAAAATATGTAGAGATCCAAGAACTAAATTGCCTTAGAATGCTCCAAAGTGCTACAAATTCTCTAGAAAATAAGTTGAAAGTTCCTATAAATTCATTCAATACCTACAATACCAAATCAACCATACAAATAAACTAAACCATATTACTAAGTATGGAAGATGAAAAGTGCCTTTATTTATGGAACACTCTCCATGTAGGTTCTGCATTCAATACATCCATTGAGGCATAGTTGAAGATGACCTAAGGAACAAAGAAGGACAAATCCAAGAAGCCCTAGATCTGAGAAAAGTAATCCAACAAGAGATGGAAACCAAATAGATGGAGAGAGAATACTTGTGAGGAGAATCCTCTACTTGATGGAGGGTTGGAGAAGACAATTGATCCAATTATGCCAAGAGATAAACAAGGAGATTAGATCACTTTATGATGTGAATGTAAAAGAGTTTTGGTGCTTTAGAGAGTAAGATTTGGAACCAAGTGGAACCTAAAACAATATGAACTCAAAGGACTTACATAAAATTGAGAAACATAAAGGAGTTAGGCAAACAACAATATAATCATCGGGAATCCCTCCTTTTTGGGTATTGATATGACCTTCATTGAAAATACTAAGTTTAACAATAAATTAACATGTTTTTTTGCCAAAAAATATTTTTTCCCCATGGTTTCATTTGGTATGCAAGAGCCAATTTTAGGTTAAGATAAATATCTTATAAATTAGTGGGAATGATAAGAGGAGTTGGTGATATTTAACAAATGAATTTTTCATGTGTGCTCTCAAATAGATTGGAGAATGTCGGGGGCACTATAAGGGAATCTCTAACTAATCAAGGGAACAATCCTAAGAATGTTGATCCAAAAGGATTCCCACAATTGATCCAAATTTATGGTCTAAAATGCTTATGAAAATGTCTCCAGGTCAAAGAGAACATCAAGAGCTTTCCAACACACCTTAAATAGGTTGAAAAAAACTGTATATCAAAAATTTATAGCCTTTGGGAGTTGGAGACAAAAAAAAGAGTGACACATTAGGATGACATGTGGCACACTTGAGGATGGCATGTGGAACACCCAATAGATGACATATGGCACACAAGACATTGACATGGCATGATGAAAAAGTGACATGTGGCATGGCTCAATGGAAGGATGACATGTGGCATCACGAGGACCAACCATGTATTGCAAAATTATGGCAATAACAATATTTGAACCATAAACGTAGCCCAAGTGTTGTGCCTTACCACTAGGCCGAGATGTGTGCCATGTTAAATTGATACAAGATTTTATTACTTATGTCATTTATTGCAAATGAATCCCTAAAAATATTCACCCACAAGATTCAAACCATTGACCTCTTGTATACCAGCCATGAGTCTTACCATTACACCATAAGATGCAAACATGTTAAGTTTGTTAAGAAAAATACTGAGAGTGGGGGTGAATTAGTCATAGCGGCTTCACTGGGGGAGAAAAACCATACCACGTGGGTTCATATTGGGGGATATATAGGGTGTAAAAGGTTTTTATATTGATAGGTATAAAAAATTGAGCTCAAAGTTAATGAAAAAATATAAAGGGGTATAAAAAATTATAATGAAAAAATGGATGCCTACAATTTATAGTGGGAGTAGGGGTTTTTTTAATTGGGAAGGTGTATTGGGTTCATATTGGTAGGGGGTTAAATAATGTGATATTTAGGGTTATTTTCCAATATGTAGTCAAATTAAGGGTATTGTTAAATATCCTACGAACACACATGATAGGTCAGAGGTTCATTGAGTGAAGCCCCCATGGAATTAGTATTTTTAATTCATCTTAAACTTTCAAATCCATATTCATAATTTAGTACACTATTGTTCTTCATGTAACCGGTGTATGTACACGACTCTAGTGAATGCAAAACACATATATACAAATAACTTAATTTGACATAAGTTCCATCACTGAGTTAACTTAACCATTGTTTTATCAATTCATTAACCATCCAGTATGTATTAAAGAATATATAGATCAAAACACATAAACAATACACATACAACACCAGGATTTTAGGTGGACACCTAATGTGGGAGAAAACCATCGTTGTCATTGTCTCTATCTCATTTTATATAAATAAAATATTAATTACATTTTGTACTATTTTAGGCTCTTACCAACACACATACACCCACCTGTAGGAGGTTACCACCACCACTCGTTCTCTAGCACCCACTGGAAGTAAACTACAACCCCCAAATCTCGTTTGCGGCTCCTACTGGAAGGGAGATCCTATCCCTTTATTAAAGGCTGAAACTCTTAGCACCTTGTGGACCATGTTTTAGAATGTTTCACACTGGATCCACCATCCTGATCAAGACATTATTGATAGGATACAAACATAACAGGACTCATCCACTGTCATCATCAAGCAGTATTCCAAACCTTAACCAACTTTAATTCAAAATATATTCATGATTGTTATTAAGGAGACCTATGTATATACACGCTTATTATGTGCAACACCCACGTACATATCACAAATCACTAAATGCTAATACTAAATCACTACATCACCCATTGAGTTACTGATATACTAACTCACATAAGCAACTTAATCACATATCAACTTCTTGTATTATCATCGCCGACAACTATTCCAATCCATAAACAAATCAACCCAATCAACACTGTTAGATATAGATCATGCTTATCAAGACATCATTGACAAACAACAACAAATAGAACAAACATCATCAAATATCATCATTAAGCAACAATTCAAACCGTAGTACATATATGTGACCTCCATAAAATAGATATGGGTGTGTACATGATTACTATGCATAACACCGGGATATATATACCAGCATACTGAATAAAATATCACGGAATTTATACAGTGGCTTTGTTGAACTAGATCCACATATGTAAGCATCCTTACTAAGGAAGCTAGCATGCAGATCTTGAACTACTGAATCAGATCTTTGCTACAAATCACAATCATACTTTCTACAAATTTCACTGTTAAATCACAGGTCACTTCAAACACATTCAAACAGATATTGCATCATTAGATGTTCAAATATAAACAAATCAATCAAGTATAACCATTAGTACTTAATGTACTTTCAAATCCCTTGGTAATGTCGTTAGTATTTGATTACAGAATCAAATAAATGTTTTTGAACCAATTACTATGGGAAAATACCATGGTAATGATCCCTAGTATCCAAATTTCCATGGTTCGAATTATGTATGCGACCCTTTCTCATAGGACTTGTGTATGTATGTGGCCCTTCTTCTTTTTTTTTTTTTGCATGTGGTTCACGAGCACCCTGGTCAGTGAGTGATCGCTACGTCCACGGAAAAAATTGGGCGATAGCTAGGCTAAATCGCCCCTCGGCCTACTGCAAGACCTAACCCCAAGGGCTTCGGGTGGATTCGACCTTGTGACCTCCCGATGGCGAGGCACGGTTTTTGACCAAATGAGCTAACCCTTGGGACTGTATGTGACCCTTCTTCACAGGAACCATGTATACTTTCTCAAACTTCACTTTTGACATCCATTTATAAATGAATTGTCATTTCTCTATCCATGCCATTTAACATCTGTACCAATATTCTTGTTATCTGCTTTAGTTCCACAATCATCATATTATCACATTGTTGACATCAAGTACATCTTTATCAAACGGGTTTCTATCAAGGACAACACATTCGACATAATTTCAACAATCTCCCCCTTTGGACTTGATGGCAACCACTTTGGTGTTTGGAAGCCACCTCCAAAACCTGTAAACACATCTTCAAACACCAAGTCTTCTCCTAAAACCAAGTCTTCTCTCCCCCTTTCACATCAAGGGAAAATGGGTGAACCAAGTTGAATGAAGTACTTCCCTTGTAGTTATCATTTTTTAAGTCTATTCTCCTTGAATATGAATTATGAAATATGCTTACTAGCCATGCTCCCTCTAAGCATATTTTGTACCTTCTAAAGATATGCAATAAAAATACAACTCTTTATGACTCAACCAAATGTGACCTTTCCTATCACCAATGATTCTATGCTCCCATGATTACATCAATCACCCAACATATATAGGTGGTGGTAACCAAACGCCAAAGTGGTTGCCATCAAGTCCAAAGGGGGAGATTGTTGGCATTATGACTAATGTGTTGTCATTGATGGAAACCTACTTTATAAATATGTCAACATGATGGTTATGTAGTGTGACAGACGAGATAGACAAAGGAATATCAGTTTAGAGACTGAAGAATGGTAAAGATGAAGTTTAAGAAAGTATACGTAGGTCTTGTGAAAAATAGTCGTGTACATACACGAGTATGATGAAGGGAATTCACGTACAATTTCTGCACCATGGTATTATTAATACCAGGGGTCTTTACCATGGTATTGGACCTTAGTATTGAGCGCAACAATAGATATTTTATCCCGTCAAAGAATACCATCAGCATTACTAAGGGATTGGCCTAAGGTATTGGATAAGGCTTATACTATATAAGGATATCAACCTCAAGTGTTAAGGTGTGCATGTGATAAAGTATTTATGAATGACTTGATCTAAAATAGGTGTACACGAGGGAGCATGGAGATGGATTATATTTTTTAGATCTAAAATGAAACATATTGGATAATTTAGGGTTTGATATATCTGTGATAATGAAATTATGATGTGTGTCGGTAATAGTTTGTATGTCGATATTGGGGTTTGACAGATGTTGTGTTGTGCAGCGAAGGTATGACTCTGTGATTACATATTTTTATGTTGGTTTTCCATTGAGAAGTTGTGTACATATGTGCATATGCCTCTGGGTAGTCGTGTATACATTTTGTGAAAATTTCAGAACCTATACGTTGGTGTCAACTATGAAAAGCACATACATATGTGGAAATTATTTATATGTCGCATACATTTGTTAGGGTTTTACAATATGAGTTGTTAATGATGTCTGATCAATTATGTTATGTTTATTAATTTCTGCTAATGATGTCTCTCTTATGATAATTTTTGTTTGACAGTTCTAGTTGGGTTGAATTGTTTATGGAATTATATGTTGACTAGGATGATGCTTCTCTGTGGTGATCTGTATTTGGTTCAATGATCTGTGATGGGTTATGTATGTGATTCAATTATTTATTCAATGGTACAGTAATGTAGATTCAGTTATAATTGTGTTGAGATATGTATGTAGGTATTCTTAAGGGAAAGTGCATACATACGAGGGTATGACTCAGAACAATAGCGTATATATTCTGACATATGGTTGATATGATATGTTCTAGTTTAGTTTGATCTAATTGCAATAGTTTATTAAGACTTAGTGATTGATTTCATGATTCAATTGGTTCAGGGATTAACTGATTTTGATACAGTGATTGATTTCAGTATTGTTATTTCGTATTGGGCCTAAATGATGGTAGTGGGTCTAGTATGAAAATATGATGAAATGTGGCCTACAGGTTTGATGTTTTGGGTTAGGTAGACCTAGTATGAAATATTATGAAACATGGTCCACAGAGTTGATGAGGGTTGGGGCCTTCAATAAGGAAGTCGAATCTTCCTTTCAGTGGTAGTTGGTAAATCTGTTCAGGGGAGTTCGAGCTCCCTTCCGATGGGTGTCAGTAAATGAGATCAGGGGGTTGGAGCTACCTTATAGTGGGTGCTGGAGAATGAAAGAAGGTTAAAGCCTTCTACAGGTGGGTGCCTGCATACTGGTATGAGTCTGCACCAGTACAAGATTGTAAGGTGTTTTCCTTTATAATAAATTATGAAGACAAAGATGACGACAATGGTGGTTTTCTCCCACATTAGGTTTCCACCTAAAAATCCTCATGTCCTCATGCATTGTTGTGTTTTTTACGTGTGATGGTTTATTTTGTTCTTATAGTTCATGATTATTGTTTAATTAAAGTCTAGTGAAGTAATGATACACAAGTTAAAGTAGAACAAATCATGAAATATATGAAAAGTTAGTTAACTAGATATATTCGATTTTCCTTCAACATAATCACGTACATACATTGTTTTACTTAATAATAGTAGCATACATAAATATAAATAAGAAATTGAAAGGTTTAAGTGAGTTTTAAAATACTGATTCACCCAACCCCCCTGTCAATATTTTTCCCAACATTTGCTTCTAGAGAATTTCTCCTTATTTTCGTATTTCTTCCAATTGGTTGAGGAGGTGGGCTTCTTTAGATGCCATAGCTTTAGAGAAACCCTATAAAATTATTGTTTTTTGTTTTTGAACCATTATTTCATCTAGTTATAGATTAGCTTGGAAGATGTTTCCAAATTCTTATTTGTTCCATTTTTTTTACTTGGATTTGATGTATTTTATTTTTTGCTAGAAAAGGAACATTGTTGTCCCCATAAAGTGATTCATCTCATTCCACAAACTACTAATGTTTTCCTAAAATAATGGATGAGAGAGCCAAAATATTTTCAATATGAATTGTTGATTCTTAGGGTTGGTTATGATACTTAGATCTAGGAAGAAGCGCTAGCGATCATATATTCCATGAGGAGAGATAGAGACTTCAAGACATATATTGTTCTCCATTATTGATTATGATATTAGACAGTGGTCCAAATGAGAGGAAATTTGATGGGACCCCCTTGTGTTAAGAATTGGAGCAAGCACAAGAAAGAAAAAATATGGTTGAAAAGGCTTAAAGTTATTCTCAACACATGGCATTGATCTCAAGATATGAATTTATAGTATATGAATTTGACCATTATCTATATATATATATATATATCATTTGACCATGGCATTGATCTCAAGATATGAAGTTATAGTATATAAATTTGACCATTATATATATATAACACTGAAAACTCATTACCATATCATGAGAACACCTCATTGAAGATAAGACTTACAACTAATATCAATGTGGTCTCAAACTTTGTGATTGTCCAAGGACACACATTCTAACACCTTGTCTATTATTCCATGTGAAGAGATTGCTAACTATATCTAGATCTAGGAATCTCAATTGTGTCATCATGTCCTTGAAGTGTTTTGCGTCTATGTCCAATTGGATAAAATTACGTTGTAAACACTTATGGAGAAGAAAATATGTATGCTATAAGGAGCTCTTTAGGGCTCCATAAAAGAGCAAGTCCTCCTTCCTTCCCATTTGCATATCTTATTTTTGATTTATACCCTTTCTATCATCGATAGGCTATCCTATATATTTATTCACTAGTGCATTTGGGTTCTTGAACCATCATTATGTTAGTTATTCCTTGTTGATTATATTTCTCACTAGCCTTTGGTTTCCCCTGCAATTAAGCCCTCTGATGTTCCAAGAGATGAGCTTCATTGGGGGTTTTACGTCCAAAAGAGATTACATCCATTATAATATGGATATGTCTAGAGTTTATTAATATTTCGCCAATCTCTAAGAGGAGTTGCTTATTGCTTCTCCTACATCTATTTTTTCCACTTTCGAGGTTTTGGGAGGGTCTTTAAAAGAAAGAGTGTGAACATCTAAATGAGAAGTTTTAGAATTTGTACTTGATTTGGATTTGTAAAGTGCCTTGCAAAGAATCTAGGCTTGATGTCCTAGGATGCATTTTGGGTCCTAACCTTACCATGACACCACCATTGTTGGAAACTCCAAAGCATCAATATCTATATCCTTGGTTACCTCCTTGTCATACTTGTCTTCCAATTTTGTCATTACTATTTCAAATGTTTCCAATACAGGGTATTTTTGCTTCTAATATGATTTTAAATCCAAATTCAAGTTCAACTAGATTGCTACCATGGATCATTTTGTTTGGAAGGATTAACCATCTCCTTTGGTATCTAAAGATAGGAATACTTAAGTTTCTAGCAATCCTCTTAAGGAATCCTAGATTAGAAGCTATTATGGATTTTGATGCCCTTGTTCGAGGTTGTGGAAGGTTGACAACATGGCTTGTGGCATCTAGAGGGAGATATTCAAATCCATCACGGTTTTTTAAAATTGAGGGGTTGGGAGAAGAGACAACATATTTGAGAGGGGAATCTATGAATATAGGAGCAAATTCATGGCATTTTCTATATCTAAAAGGAATTTGTGCATAGTCCAAAGATTGCTTCCACACAATATTATGATAAGAAATTTAAATGGAGCCTTAAAGGGATTAGGAGATGTTCATATCGATCTAGATCCTTACATAAGAGGTATACCTTCCTTGCTTTGGCTTTCAATATTTTGAAAAAGTGGCCAAGAGTTTTATCTATTCCCTTCAGGGTTTCTTCTTCCTGGATTTCTCTTAGGAGGGAGAAGATCCTAATCCAAATTTGTGCTAATAAAAAATCCTCCTTTTCTACACTGATTATTTTTGTCCAAAAGTGAACTTATAAGCCTATAGAGTTGAAGAAGTATGGCCCATTTTTGAAGACTCAGATTCTATCTTCCAAACTAGAATATATCACTGTGAAGAAGTGTTTTTCCCCTAATTCCAAATTGATCTACTCTTTGGGTTCCCATTTATTCTAGATCCACCAATTTAGGGGTTTTTCGATGGGCCATATCCCCATGAATTTACCTATTAGGGCATGATCGTGCATGAACTAGATATACTCTCCAATATGGCTAGATTTCACTTCAAATTGTAGATGTACAATAGCCTTTGGTAGGAAGTGACTTGGATTCCTTCTTAGAGTGGTTGCACCTGTTTGTTGCTCTAAAGAATGGTGTTGGTTTTCACTCGCCTTCTCTGTTCCAAAAACCGAATCAAAATGAGGAGACAAATTTATTGTGAAGTAGGGATCCATATTTGATGAATGTGAAGTAGTTAAACACTTGTCCCTAATAATAATATTATGGTAGGGGAAGTTGACCTCTCTTCTATGGTATGAGCCATAAATTATCAAAGTTTAAAACCCAAAACAAGAAAAAGAAATGATACTTCTTCTTTCCTTTGTTAACAAAGAGCTATTGATAATAAAATTTATTTATTAAATTATAATATTTATGAAATTATATCATATTGAATTGAATAATATATTTAATTAGAAATATTTTTTTATTATTACAATCAAATATGTATATAAAAATCAATAAACTCATTTATCTTAATTCAAATATTAAGAAATGATTTTTTATCCTTACAATCAAATATGTATATAAAAATTAATAAACTCATTTATCTTAATTCAAATATTAAAAACATTTATTAGTCCTAACATATTAATAAATCCATACTTACTCTATCACTATTATTATTAGTCTTCAAACTCCTATTTTATTATAGGCTACAGGGAAAATCAATATGAATATGAATGTTGAAATACTAATGAATGGGAAATGGAGTTGTTGGAGTATTCATACCTTTAGTTTTACCATTAGCACAACATTATATATGTTAATGTTGATTGTAAACCCAACATAAAACAATTTCACAAATATGACATCAAATCTTATAATATTAAAAGACTAATATGTTTTAGTTCGAAATTAATCTATGTTGCCAAAAGGCTAATATGTTTCGGTTTGCATTTAATCTATATTGTTAAAAGGCTAATATGTTTCGGTTTGCATTTAATTTTAATATATATTGCATAACTTGCCAAATGAAAGACAGTTAGAAAATGCCACAAGAAAGGGGGAGACAGTGTGATGTTGATGATGAAATTGGAAGACATCAAATGTTTGGTGTACTTCACCAAGTAGACCCACATTCCTGTTTCGAATGGACAAAACATTATTCCAGCCACCAACAAAACATAATTTCAACCACCAATGTGTACTTCATATTAATATTTTCATAATAATAAGAAGCATTCCACCTTCCCAACAATTGAGTTGATATATAAGTGGTTTAAGATGATAACTTTAAACAATGGAAAGGTGGAAAAGAGGTCATTGCTCATTGATTTGATATATAATTGATTTATGATGATGACTTTAAATAATTAAAAACAGATGAATTTTCATTGTAAATAAAACTATAAGATAGAGTTAATTTATAAAAATGTATATGTATGATTTATTAATATGAAATTAAATTTTAATTATGAATTGAAGTTGGTTCAATGTGATATAGTGGTAGAATGGTGATCATTTATTGTAAATGTTTTTTAAAATATATTTATATTTAAAGTTTATTGGAAAATTATAAAGGAATATGATTGGATTATTTCAAAAATCACTAAACTTTTAACCATTGCAAAGCAATATGAAAGTTGTCAAGTTTAGGGAAAAGCATTCTCCATGTTTGATATGTTTTTGAGAGATACTTGGTAGCAATGTGAAAGGTGCTAAGGTCAGGAGAGCTAGCACACATATTCTTGATTAATAAAGCAGAACCAAGGATAAAAGTGGAGGAAATCCTTCATTGAAAAGGGAAGGGTTGATGAGAACTTCCTAATGTATTTGCTAAAATGTATTGTAATGGTTAGATTGATGCATCAAAATAAAAAATAATGGAAAATCACCACTAGAGGATGGATTTAGGGAATTGAGTTGTCACTCTATTATTGAAGGTTTTTTAGAACCCAAGATAGGAAGACGAAAGAGGCTAAAGGGATCCTCTATAGTAATTGATTAAATATTATTTTAGCTATCCTAGTGTTGCAAGTTGATTTTAGGGGACGATAGTTAGTTGTTGCAAGTCCTTCATTACCAGGCAAGTAATATAGCACACAAAAAATAAACTCAATCCACCTTTTAAGTACAATGCTTTCTATCTATTAAAATGAAAGTAAAGTCAAACCAAAAGCAAGAGAGAAAAAGAGAAAGATGATACCTAGGTTGAGAACATATTTAACAAATATGTAGAGACCCAAGAACTAAATTTCCTTAGAATGCTCCAAAGTGCTACAAATTCTCTATAAAATAAGTTTAAAAGTGCCTATAAATTCATTCAATACCTACAATACCAAATCAACCATACAAATAAACTAAACCATATTACTAAGTATGGAAGATGAAAAGTGCCTTTAGTTATGGAACACTCTCCATGTAGGTTTTGCATTCAATACATCCATTGAGGCATAGTTGAAGATGACCTAAGGAACAAAGAAGGACAAATCCAAGAAGCCCTAGATCCGAGAAAAGTTATCCAACAAGAGATGGAAACCAAATAGATGGAGAGAGAATACTTGTGAGGAGAATCCTCTACTTGATGGAGGGTTGGAGAACACAACTGATTCGATTATCCCAAGAGATAAACAAGGAGATTAGATCACTTTATGATGTGAATGTAAAAGAATTTTGGTGCTTTAGAGAGTAAGATACAACTACAATAGTAATGGGGTAATCAATAGTATTATAGGGACCTAGCAGGAACCAAGTGGAACCTAAAACAATATGAACTCAAAGGACTTACATAAAATTGAGAAACATAAAGGAGTTAGGGAAACAACAATATAATCATTGTGAATCCCTCCTTTTTGGGAATTAATATGACTTTCATTTAAAATACTAAGTTTAACAATAAATTAACATGCTTTTTTTCCAAAAAATATTTTTTCCCCGTGGCTTCATTTGGTACGCAAGAGCCATTTGTAGGTTAAGATAAATATCTTATAAATTAGGGGAATGATAAGAGGAGTTGGTGATATTTAACAAATTAAATTTTTATTTGTGCTCTCAAATAGATTGGATAATGTCGGGGACACTATAAGGGAATCTCTAACTAATCAAGGGAACAAACCTAAGAATGTTGATCCAAGAGCATTCCCACAATTGATCCAAAATTATGGTCTAAAATGCTTATGAAAATGACTCCACATCAAAGAGATCATCAAGAGCTTTCCAACACACTTTAAATAGGTTGAAAAAAACGGTATATGAAAAATTTATAACCTTTGGGAATTGAAGACAAAAAAAAGGGTGACACTTTAGGATGACATGTGGCACACTTGAGGATGGCATGTGGCACACCCAGTAGAGGACACATGGCACACAAGACATTGACATGGCATGATGAAAAAGTGACATGTGGCATGGCATAGGTTGGCATGGCTCAATGGAAGGATGACATGTGGCACCACAAGGACCAACCATGTATTGCAAAATTATGTTATGAAACCAGCTCACAAAAAGATCGAAAAGATAGATCCACGCCTTAGAATTCAGTCTGTTCGAGGGGGCAACCTCCTTTACATTACATAAATGAACAAATCTTTGATGATTAAAATGACAAAACCTCCTTTATATATATAGGAGTCACAATATAACCCTGTCGACCTAACAATAAAAATATAAAGGCACTAAAATAATAATAGAGGGATTCTATGGGGCACAATAATAACAATATGGGGGAAATAGGGGCACAACAATATTAATAATGGATACAAATACAATAGTAATGGGGTAATCACTAGTATTATAGGGACCTAACAAGACCCTCTCCTTCAAAAAAGTGTTGTTCTCAATGCTTGAGTAGTTCTGGATGCTTCTGTATGAAATTTTCATCCTCCCTTGTGGCATCTTCAGTGGATAAGTTCTTCCACTTGATGAGATACTTCGAAATTGATCGATTTTGTAGCTGTCGAGTTCTCGTTTCTGTAATTGCTTCCGGTTCCAATATACTTTTTCCTTCCTCATCAAGTTCTAGAAATATTGTTGAACTGGGAGCTTGTCGCCTGTAACCTTCTTTAAACATGAAACATGGAAAACTAGGTGCACTCAAGAAGTTGTAGGAAGCTCCAATTTGTATGCCATAGTACCAGTCTTTGGCAACACCTTGTACGAACCATAATACTTTGGTGATAATTTATTATCCTTCTTAGCTTGCTTGAGGGACATTTGTTTATATGGTTGTAGTCATAGGAATACCCAATCACCTACATCAAAACTTATTTCGCTGTGATGTTGATCTGCATGTTGTTTCATTCTATTCTGTCCCAACACGAGGTTATCCTTTAAGAGTTGGAAGACTTTTTGTTGATGCTCAATGTGATGTTCCACTACTTGAACCTTAGAATTTTCTCTTAAATATGATGTGATGGATGGTGGTTAATATCCATAAGGTGCCATAAATGGGGTCATTTTTGTTACTGTATGGAAGGAAGTGTTATACCACCATTTAGCCAGAGGCAACCATTTGACCCATTATGTTTGTTTATCATATACAAAGCAACAAAGATATCCTTCCAAACATTTGTTTACTATCTCAGTTACCCCATCGGACTGAGGATGATAAGATGAGCTATGAGCGAACTGAGTACCGAGACAAGAAAATAATTATGTCCAAAAATTTCCAATGAAAATGGGATCTCTATCACTTACAATAATCTTTGGGTTTCCATGTAGTTTTTGAATTGTTTCCATAAATGCAGTAGAAATTGTACTGGCTTTAAATGGATGTGAGAATGCACAAAAGTGTGCATACTTG